>PVIJ01011059.1:0-56692 GCA_004024925.1 Scalopus aquaticus
AAGAGGTGGTCTCCGCAGGAGGTTTTCCAGCCCAACCGGTTTTTCTGGCTAATCTATCACCTAGCAACCAGTGGGGGATGTTTCTTGCTTGGACTTTCTCCCCTTTGAGATGTTACCTAGCCCCAGGTGGGGGATGGGACACAGTGACCCTCCCGCTTTCCTGCTCCTCAGGGCTGCCACGCAGGGAAGAGAGGGGGGTTGTGGGATGGGGGAGTGGGGGTCGCGCTCCCAGTTGGCTGGCCGGAGCCCTCCGACCTCACCGCAGTTTCTAACCTTGTGTTCAGTGGCTCTCAGGGGAAGCTGGTCCGCCCATCTCTCCTCTCTGCTCCTCCTTTGTGTGAATTAGATGTCCCCTCTCTTCTCTTTACTCTGACTCTTCAGTTTATTTTTAAGTCCAAAGCACTCCCGGGGTTGATTGTATTGCGTAGGGTATCCGGTTCTCTTCGAGACAACTCTCAAAGTTAGGGATATTTTTCTCCATAAATCGATTTTTTGTAGGAGAGCCTGATCCTAGTGTCTGTTCACCACCATGTTTTGGGGGCGTGTCTAACTTACTTTTTTTTTTTAAGATTTATTATGCATACAAATATATGGGGTGCAGGCCAGAGTTATGGGGCAGTGATAGAGTTGACCAGAGACAGAGTGGGGAGCAGATCAGGCAGATGGACCAAAATACACTGCTGAGGAGAGAATCAGGAGAGACAGGAGAGGTCTGCTGCGTGCCATGTGGGAATCTCCCTGGCCGGGCATTGAACTCGTGTGGCAGCTGCTGACAGCTCCACAAGCGCTGCGCTTAACCTGTTGCACCACCAGGGAGGACCTAACTTACTTTGTTTTTAAGCTATTTATATTTTTATATTGGTGGTCTATTTCTGGCAGGCAGCATGTAGTTGGATTTTGCTTGATTTTTATGGCTATAATTCCACCCTATTAAGAGAACTCTCCTATGTACTCTCTGTATTGCTCTATGACTATGAGGCTTTCCTGTGTAGCTGATAGGAATAGGCACTATTTTCAGTCTTGTGTAAGTGCCAGCTGCTATTACCTCTAATTTTTCCTCCAGCCTCTAGCAAGTTTTTAACATGCATTAGCTGATCAATACTCGGTACTCAGTTGAGTACTCAGAAGGACTTCTGGAGATGTCTTGATTTTTTCTCTATGCACCTCTCAGCTCCATGGTATTCATGCAAATTCTGGCTACTTTGGTCTTCCTGGACACTCAGCTATGTCTCCTCAACCCAGGTTTCTCCTTCCGCTCTCCCTCCTGACTCCAGACCATGAGTCATGTCCTACTATGTACACAGTAAGTTGAGGGCAATTTAGAGCTCACCTTGCTTCCTATTACTTACAGATCACTGTTTTTCATTGTGTGGTAACTACTGCCTTATAAACTTTTTCTAAAAACACTTAATTTCTTACTAAATATGAAATATATTTTGTCTTTTCAAATTTGTTTTTATCAGTCAGGAAGGTAGATCCAGTTCCTATTACTGTCTTAGTCAGAGGAAAAATTCCCCAGATGACGTCTCTTGGAAAATAAGCTTTCAGTTTCACAATTACAGATCAAGCTGTGTAGGGTGGATAACACTGTCAAACTCACATAGATATGACTAATACCTGTTTCTTGGGACAATAGCTTTATAGATAAGTTCATGAAGGACTTTAGGAGGTGACACGATAAAATGGGTAGAGTCTGACCAGCTGGGTTCAAATCTTGCTCCAACTACATGATCTTGGGCCTCAGTGACCTCATCTGGAAAATGTAGATCAATCTGTACTCTTGTGAGAATTTAATTCAATACCAGCTGTCAATACAATCAGCACAGTGCCAGGCACGTGACAACTAGCATTCAAGTCTCAATAAATATTAGCTGTTACTGCTACTTCCACTTCATGATATTGCCTGAGACTACAGATAAGAGCAATTTAGGAGAAATTCTTTAAAAATAAGCAGAAATTTTCTAGTTTATAAACAGAGAGTATGAAATCATATTAATAATTCCAGTGGATTTATCATCAGACTGGATTCACCATAGGGTAGGATGAGGGGACTTGCCAAGGGGCCCTGTACAGAAATAGCTGCTGATTTTTAAAATACCTTTTTTTTTTTCAGGTGCACATTTTATACTTGATCACAGTAGACTACTCTTTCTAGTTAATCATCCTTTTCCTAACTTGAGACAATCTTTTGCAATCGACTACCTACAAGCCAGACCTACTGGTATGATTGAAAGTTGATGACGTAAACCAGTAACTGTACAGTCTTTTTGCTAGAGGAATTTCACATTATCTTTTAAACTGCCCCATGTATCTGTGGCTTTGATAAAGAGGATTCACTTTAGAACAATACCAGGAAAATCAAGTTACGCTTAGAATCTCACTATGTGGTTAGGCTACTTACAATAGCAAAGCTTAGCAATTTTAGACATTACATTAAAACCACTATGTTGGTGCTACTGAATGGGTCAGATGATTCATCTCAGGAAATCCTGCAACATGTTCCTGACTCTTATACACAGGCCCCAGTTTTATTCTATTTGACTCTTTATAATCCATTTTAAAGCTTACATTATACCTCCTCTTTGAGCTGCAAGCTTTGGCCTCTGGCCCAAAGAGGTAAACTTCTGAGATTACCTCCAATTCTTTTTGACCCCAAATGAAAAATCTATCACCTGAACTTTCTTTGCCCTCTGTGAATCAGGTTAAAACTTTTTTTTTTTTAATTATCTTTAAAGTTCTGACTCACATTCATTATTGTTAAGGTTAACACGGTCATTCTGGTCTAAGATCTCTGATCCCAGAAACCATAAAGAGCATGTACTTAAGCTTATGTTTCTGGGCTCTGCTCTGGGTACCTTGTACAGGAGATCCAGACCAGGATTTTAGGGTCTGCAGCTGTCTACAGGATGTAATGGTGACTCTGTAGTCTTATAAATCTTCATTCTGCGCCCGCCTGACTCCTGGATTTAAGCTGGTGGCTCCCGACCTGATGGCAATTGATACGGTAACCACTCGGGCTGCAGGTAACTGTTGGACGCCTCAGATATCACAACACTTCTATCATCTTAGGGCTCAAATAATTAAGATCTTTTTATATGTGTAATTGCTTCCAAGATGCTCAGTAACTTGCTGTGTGGCCTTGAGCAAGTAATTTACCCTCTCTTGTGTCTCTGTGTGAAATGCCCTGCATCTGTGAAATAAGAAGAATTTTACTGACCTCTCTCCTTGGGATTTGGACTGGATTAATTTGTTGCTGTATTTAAAGGGCAGTTAATTCTAATCTTTGCTTCAAAGAAAAATGTTAGAAAGTTCCCTTCTCATGCTATCCAGAATGCCCCAAAGGAGCTAGTATTAGAAAGGAAACAATCAAGAGGAAATAGTCAAGAGAAAAGAAAGAAAAGAGAGCCCCATTTTACTTTTTGGCACTTCCTCTATTTCTTTCAAGTACTATTACCTTCACCTCAAAGTAAGGAACTACCAGATCTCACCTTCCTCTCCAAACACAACATTTTCCTGTGTTTGCCTTACACAATAACAATAAAGACATCATTGTGTGCTTTTTATCTTTCATCTTGCAACACAATGACTTCATTTATGAGCGATCCACGAGACTTTGGAATCAGACTGGCAGTTTCACAGTGAATCTGAACAATATGCAGAATCCAACAGTGGGTCAGGGAATGACTAGTTCAAGGTGAATATGTGAACCAGATAGCTCAAAGTCACAAGGTGAACTTATTCTGCCATTATTTTATTAGACAAGTAACACCAACAAAAACTTAATGAGACCATTTGGGTGATGAGGTATTTTGATAATTTGAAATTTCTATTTCTAGCCTTTGTGGTTGAAACATAATTTCCAGCTTTATTAAGAACTAATAGTCAAAAAGAATATATTATACATGACAGCAGAAGTTTAAGGTATACAACACAATGGTTTGATTTACATAAACTGTGAAATGATTACCACAATAGGTTCAGCTAACATCAATCCTCTCATATGGGTATAATAAAAAGGAAAGAAAAAAAACTAAAAAGGGGAAAAAATGTCTACTGATCATGAGAATTCTTAGGATTTGCTCTCAACCTTTTCCTACTAGCATTCAGGAGTGTTAGCTGTGGTCGTCATGTCATATTTTGCATCCTTAAATTTACCTTATAATTGGAAGTTTTTTTTTTTAATTTTATTTATACATACAAGCTGGGGTACAGGCCAGAGGCATGGGGCGGGAAGAGGGTTCACCAGAGACAGAGTGGGGAGCAGAACAGGAAGATCAGAAGTACACTGCTGAGGGGAGCAGCGGGCGAGGCAGGAGAGGTCTGCCGCACCATGTGGGATTCTCCCCGGCTGGGCGTCGAACTTGCGTCGCCCGCTGCCGACAGCTCCACAGCACAGCGCTCAACCGCTGCGCCACCGGGGAGGCCCTATAATTGGAAGTTTGTTTTTTTGATCATCAACTTCCAATTCCCTCTCCTCCTCCCCCGCCCTTAGATAACCAGAAATCTGACCTCTTTTTCTCTCTGAGGTTTTTCTTTTCTTTAAAGATTCCATATGCAAGTGAGATCCCATGGATTCATCTTCTGACTTATTTTACTTAGCATTTTGCCCTCAAGTTTCATCCATGTTGCTGAAATTGGTAGAATTTCTTTGCCTTTTTATGGCTGAATAATATTCCATCGCGAGCACACAGAACTTCTTTATCCATTAATCTGTTGAGGGATAGTTAGTTTGTCCTGGCTATTTTACATGATGTTACTTGGCTAGATAAACAACACTGCTATGAACATGGGGGTGCAGACATCTTTTCTCGTTAGTATTTTTATCTCTTTTGTGTATATTTCCAGAAGTGGAATTGCTGGATCATATGGTAGCTGCATATTTAATGTTTTGAGGATTCTCCACAGCTGCTATTTCCCATAGCAGCTGTACCAATTTACAACCCCACCAACAGTGCACAGGGTTCTGTTTTCTCCACAACTTCACCAGTATCCATTACTGCTGGTCTTTTTTGGTGATAGCCTTTCTAACAGGTGTGAGGTGATCTCTCATTGTGGTTTTGATTTATATTTTCCTAATGACCAATGATGTTGAAAATCTCTTTATGTGCCTGTTAACCATTTGTGTATCTTCTTTGGAGAAATGTCTATTCAGATTCTGAAAATCTTTTTAAAAAATGAATCAATTCACTGTGTGTAAATACAGTTCACAGGAACAGAGAAGTGTGCCTTCCCATGTGGATGGAAGAGCTGAAGGATTCTCACTCTAAAGATTAGTGTGTGCTCACTATTAAGCCAAGGTAATGAGATACAGATAGAAATATAGGGATGCTGCCATACAACAAAGAAACCAGGGTTCCAGGCTGCCAGCTGCATATGTGACTCTGGACCAGTGATTGACACTTGTGTCTCTAGGGAAACTTTCTGGGTTAACAGTCTCTGATTGTTACCCTAGATATGCCTTAGAAGCTGTTTGGGATTTCACCAAATCCATGCTATTCATCTATTTCCTTACTAATTTTGTACTTACACTCAAAAGAGGAGTTCAAGGAAAAAACACAAAATGTAAACAATTAAGAGTTTCTATTTGGACTCTAAATAAAAGTTTATTGAATACAGCTTACACACTGAATAAATGTCTTTTTTTAAGAATAAAAAAAACCTTTGAGAAAAACATTTTTAAGAATAAGGCTTCCTAACAATACCACTCCAGAGGAAAGAGTCATAAGAAGACCTTTTATCTGTCTAGTACTCAGTATGCATTATGTCAGATGCACCCCAAGGATCCAACGAGGATTGAAGGCCCAATGTCAACAACGCTTTCAGATGAAATAACAGGCTTACAGTGATTAACAGACTCCTCCAAGACCACAGAGGTAATAAGTGACAGAATGAGACATGGAGCCAGAGGTTATTTGACCTTAAGGCCTGTAGCTCTGTAAATCCATCCATCCAGCTCATCTAGCTAATAAACAATGAAACAGCAGCATAAAGTAGTGGAATGAGCTGAGGCCTGAAGTCAAATGTGGGTCGAAGTCCCAGCTGTGCCTCCTAGAAGCTGTCCAGGTTATGTCAACATTCTGAGCTGTTGTGTGTTCTTTTGAAAAATGGGAACTGTGATACATCCCTTTCAGAGCTGTTGGAAGGATGAAATTACAGGAGTTAATGAATGTAAGTACTTGGCATTGCATCTGGCACATAAGAAATTCAGTGAAAGTTGCCTATAGTTCTATTGTTGTTATAGATGATGAAAGATAAAGCTTTTGCATTTTGTCATTTCCAATGCTAACAGCTATTCTTTCAAACTCCAGAAAAAGTAATTCTTTATGGAGTATGACTACCAGTTCTGCTTGTTCCATACTCAAATGACCTGCTCTAGCTAAGGTTTTACATCTGAGAGGGTTAACAGCACAGTCATTTTCCCAGTGTTCACACTAAAGTATAGGAAAAGCAGTATGAATAATCCTGAGCACATCATCCAAAAATTATTTACATTTGTTCTGACTTAGAGTATGTACATCTAATCTTCTGGAAGTAATTTTAAACAGAAGAGAAAATCACTCTGAGCATCAAGTTTCCCCACTAAGCTCTTTTCTTTAATTGCTTTTCTCGCTCTTCTTTGTTTGGAAATGGAGACACTACCTTGCACACTGATGTGGAGAGCAACCCAAATCATAGTTCACCTCTCTCGATAAGCATCCTTCCTTGCAAGACAGACGGGTATTTAGTGCTTCAGAACACACTTTCTTTCAACTCATAGACAAACACTAAACAAAATGATGTTCAAGTTAATCAAATTGACTGGAAAATTCAGTAAGATTATAAAACAACACTTTCAAGGATTTGTTGTAGTACTGAACAACTGATGCTATATTATGCTTTTGTCTACATAGCATCCTTTCCATGACATTTTGGAGCTCAGCTAGTCTAGTAAGTTGGCTTTCTTACTGTAATGAGACCAGTCAGTGGCAGAGAGGAGATGTGGTTCTATGTCTTCACCCTCCGATCTGTGGTCTTTTTTTCCATACCTCACCCTACGGATGTAATTACCCTTAAGCTCTCCAGATCCGAAATAAAGTTACCTGGAAATACCACTGATTTCTAGAAATTTGAGTAATAGTTCATTGGATGCTCTTCGATCTTGGGTATGCTAGTATTTCATTCTATTTGTCTATAAGTTTTACTCTTATTTTGAAATGGAAGAGAAAAAAGCCACAAGAACTAACCACATCCATACGTCACCACAAATCAGTTAATTGAGATTTGGAAAAAACAAACCTCTCTCTCAATGACTTTGACCTCATTCTTAAAATTGCAGAAATCTGCATACTTTTGATTTTGGACCAGAAGATTAAGTTTAAAGTTGATCAACATTCATGTAGGACTCTCCTACTTAAAACTTCCTGAGATTTATCATGCACAGGAAGTATCTACACTCTCCAGGAAATTATTGAGGATTATTTACCTTCCTCAGAATTAGAACCAGGGTTAAACCAGGTTACTGTGGGGGCTGTCCTATGTTACATTGTTCTGTTGTGAGTCCAGAGGAGAGAGCTGCTTTACACTTTCTTGGCCAACAGGTATGTGTTTGGAGGTGGCAGAAGTGAGTTCTTAATATCACTGACTAAGGGAAGGCCCCATCTGGCCATTAACCCAATAGTTTTATTGGAAAGCAAATAAATAAATAGTTTTATTGGAAAGCAAAGGTCAGATGGACACAGGCCAGAGACCCCTGGAGGCCTTCTGAAATAAAACTTATCACCTGGACCCTGCAGGTTCCTGGTTATCAGAGAGTCTCCAGTTCTGTCAGAATATGTACAAATCCTCTAATTTTAATGAGGAAATTATCTCCAGTACACACTTTCTTTGGGGATGGTGGGGGGAAGACGGGGAAGGCTATTACCTGCAGTGATAAACATCAGTTTGTTTATCACAGTTTTGTACCATGTCTTCTAGAAAAGAAAAACCCCAGGGCCCGGTAAGTAGAGTACAGTATATGATTTCTTTGAAACTTCATTACGTGTAGATTAACCCCTGCAAAATGCCTCCATCACATGGAATTACTGGGAAGAGGTGAAAACAACAAGAAAGCAAATCCATGGATTTCAGAGTGAAAATCCCACGGCTTAGTTTCTTCTCTGTTGGATCTACCCACATGAACATTTTATATTAGAGGATTTTAAGTTCTACAACCTTTTCCTGCTTTCTTCATCAGAGCAGATTTTACATTAAGAGTTTTACATTTCTTAGACTAGATGAGAAATATAAGGAGGGTGATAGGCTCTCTGACTGGTGATTCTCATCTCTGGGCACAGAATCATTTAATCATTGAATGAAATCCGCACTCATTGAGAGTCTATAATTTGCTTGGGCACAGAAAGATTACAAATGTGAAAGTCATGCAGTCACCTATCCAAGAAGTTCACAATTTATGGGGGAGGAGCTGGGAGACAGCATGCTGGAGATACATAATATGAACGGGTTATAGAAAAAAGTGTGCACAAGGCGCTCTTGGATTTCAAAAAAGAAATAATAATTTTTGATGACAGGTGGTGGTGACTGTTTGTTCTTGGTCCAGAAGGGGAAAAAAGTGTTTTAGGTAGAGGAACAGCTCAAGCAAAGGCACAGAGACATGAAGATGTTCAAATTTGGGGGACATAGGCTTTCCAGTGTGGTTTCAATCACGAGTTCATGGGACACAGATGAGAGGTGCTGGGGAAGGCTAGTCTAGGTGAGTTTTATTTTTCTCTTTACCCCAAAAATACTTTTTTATAAACATAAAATATTTTATTAAAATAAAATGGATAAATGCATATTTATAAGTATTGCTAACTCTTTCATTGAATGCAAGAATATTAATAAGAAAATTTGCACTCATTTGCTCTATTGAACTGTTAGTTACTTTTTAAATTTACATACGTATTTTTTACATCATTGTTCCTCTCAGGTGTAGTCCCATAGAATTCCCAATACCAAGTCACCCGTGAACCATCACCATAGTCTCTTGTGCTTTTCCCTCCTCTGTTCTGATCCTTCTTCCTCCCACTCCCCTGCTGAATGTCTCCAATTTTGCCTGATAGTTTTGTTTTTGTTTTTTCCTGATACCTTGTTTGATTCCCCTATATTCCTCCTAGAAGTAAAACCATCTGATATTTTTCTTTCTCTGTCTGATTTATTTCACTGAACATAATCTCCTCCTGTTCCATCCATGTTGCTGCAAATGGCATGAGTTTATCTTTTTTTGACTGCCGAATAGTATTACATTGTGTGTGTGTATGTGTGTGTATACCACATTTTTTTATACAGTCATCTGTTTGGGGGCATTTAGGTTGTTTCCATATGTTAGCTATTGCAAAAGGTGCTGCAATAAATATGGGAGTGCAGGTTTCCTTTCAAATTAATGTTTTTGTGTCTTTACCCCCAAAATACTTTTCTTTAAAATTAAAGGCTCTGCTTTCTACTTTTTACAATCAAAAAATCAGTATTCAGTTATCTACTTATTCCTTTTAATTGCAAGCTACTCTATAACTGAAAGCAAATTTTTAGTTGTACTTAGTTATACCTTGAGCTAAAACTGCTCCCACAACTTTGCCCTCCAAAGGCTTCAATCTCAGGATAACCTACTCTGTGCTCCGTAATACCCTGTGTGCACAATTAAGTTTGCACCAGAATGTTTTCACTAAGCAAGTCATGCCTTGAAGGCATGTTTTCTTATGCTCCCATCAAACCTGAGGTATTTTTTTCACCTTTTAAATCTCTTGTCATTTAGAAATTTAGTAACCCAAACAGCTTGCCACTTCACTATAAATCTTATGCATACATATAAAACAACATGCCGAACAGTCCCCCATAAGTGCATCTCGAGCATCACAAGTTGAAATAGAACACAGCCTCTTCTGCCTCTCTTCCAGGGACTTTCCCAGACATTTTTTAATGTTTCAAATTTGTGTTCAAATTAGTGTTAATATATATATTTCTAAGAAAAAAATATATGGACACCTATAATCCTTTCAAAATACATATAATAGGGCCTCCCTGGTGACGCAGCGGTTGAGCGCTGCGCTGTGGAGCTGTCGACAGCTCGCGATGTGAGTTTGACGCCCAGCCGGGGAGAATCCCACATGGCGGGGCAGACCTCTCCTGCCTCGCCCGCTGCTCCCCTCAGCAGTGTATTTCTGATCTGCCTGTTCTGCTCCCCGCTCTGTCTCTGGTGAACCCTCTCACCGCCCCACGCCTCTGGCCTGTACCCCAGCTTGTATGTATAAATAAATCAATCTTAAAAAAATACATATAATAGTCTGAAAGTGATTTCTCTTTCACACACACACACCCACATACACACACACACATTTGCCCACACATGGCTAACCAGTCTAATCTCTATCAAGTGCACATGGGTTTTAGCACTATAAATATTTGTTATTCTCACTCTACAGAAGCCTCGTAAAATCAATGGAACAAGAGGCCCCATCTATTCAACTGAACTTTGCAAGCTACCCCGTTACAATAAGATGCACTGAGATGCCTACCCACACTGCTTACATAACAAGCCTCTTATCACACGAGATTTATCAGCAGTCACATTTTTCTTCGTAGGCTGGATCCCAGTGAAGTCAATGGTGAAAGAGACCTATTAATCACAGTTGAACTTCGTGTGCTATCTGTGATACCTTGTAAAAAGGAGGGTGATAAAAAAGATACATAGTGACACTGACTGTCAGAAATGCTTACCAGATGATGTGCTCATATCAAGATGGCTTTGCAAGTTGAATTGGCATTAAACATTCCACAAGTGAAGTTTAGAAAAAATAACAATGCTACAATGGGGAAGGACTAACTAGCTCTAGGCTTCTGCCAGTGCCCAGTTATTTTAGAACTGGTGCCTGGGAGTTAAGGATTAAGAAAGGCTGCCAAGGCGTCCATTCTAAGCTGCAAATTCAGAAAGATGTGACACCCAGACAAAAATCTGGGCCCCCCTCCCCTGCACCCAAATCCCATCCTGTCAAGAAATGCAATTCCTGTGACAGTTCCTTGCTTGGTATGCTACACACAGCTTATAAATAATGTCAACATGTTACTCATTTACTTTTTTAATGCACAGAAATATTAGGCACTTGTTCAGTTGTCAGACTCTTTCTTGTATATCTCTTTGTAACAGTTCCATCTGTCAAAAAGTGTGAGTATCAGGAAGGTAGCCCCTTTGTCAGCATTTTGCTCAATAAATGTTTTAAAATAATGATGCTAAACTTATTTATGAAGGCTCATACAAGGACTACCATGGGGCATGGCAGACAAATCCCAATACTATGCCCAGAAGGAACAGTCAAAGGGGGAGAAGGATGGTCAAGTGACTTCTGTTAGTACCAAACTAGCCTGAAAATAGTGTCTGACACTCAGCAGGTTCTCAGTAAACTACAAAAAGATGGGGAGGGTGAGGGAGGGGGAAGAATGAAGGAGTGAAGGAGGGGAGGAAAGTAGCCCTGGACAGGACACTGATTTACAGACAAAAAGGACCATTTGTCCAGATCATTGAGTTCTCCAAAGATAACTATGTCCTAATCACTGGAACCTGGGAATATGTTACTTTACAGGGGAAATGGGACTTTGCAGAAGTGATTAAGATAAGGATCTTGAGGTGGGAGAATACCGTGATTATCAAGTTGGACGCAATGCCACCACAACGGTCCTTGTGAAAGAAAGAGGGAGGCAAGAGATTCAGAACCAGAGGAGATGTGATGGTGAAACAGAGGTTGGAAAAAGATTTGAAACTGCTGTCCTGCTGGTTTTCAAGACAGAAGATGGGGCCATGAACCAAGAAATGCAGGTGGTCTCTAGAACTGAAAAAGACAAGGAACAGATTTTCTCCTAGAGCCTCCAGAGGAATTTTGACCTTCACAACTGTAAGATAATAAATTTGTGTTATTTTAAGCCACTGTTTCTGCTAATATGCTATAGCAGTAACAGAAACAAGATTTCTATTTTGCTTGCCAGGGACTTAGGGAACACTTCAGGTGATTTTAAAAAACTTGCTTTTTAACTTAGTTTTCTTCTTTTACATACTTATTTTTCTAAATTTCAGAAAGTCAATTGAGGTTCATTATAAAGTTCACAATAAAATTCTTGCCTTCTGCTTGTTTCCAGTCAATCTAAAGCCTAGATTCTAGATTCAGACTAGAACTATACTTCTGACATTTCTCCTATAAGTTTTAGGAAAAACTACCATTGACAAATTTTCTTTCATTTCATTTTTAGCACTCCCAGAAAACATTTTCCCCTTAATATCAATATATGCCTTGTATGAAGTAGATACCTGCATCTGTAAAGATTAGTAATGTTCAAAATCACTTAGCATTATGTGCCAGATACTGTCCCATAGCCAGAAAATGCAGCAATAAAGTATAGATAGTTGGACATACACACATAATCACTCGATACTACAACAACAACAACAATAACAAAAGAACAAGAGAGCCAATATATAGGCGGTTCTCTGTATTTGCAGGTTTTGTATGTGTAGATTCAAACAGCAGACTGAAAATTCATACTCTGTAGTTAGGTCAATGGTTATGTCTGTATGAACATGTATAAGAGCAGAAATTCTTCTTGTCATTATTCCCTAAATAATAGACTATAACAACTACCTACATAGCATTTGCATTATATTTTAGGTATTATAAGCAATTTAGAGTTGATTTGAGGTATATGGGCTGACTATGTAGGTTATATGCAAATACTATGCCATTTTACATAAAGAACTTGAGCATTGGAAGATTTCAGGAACCTCAGGGTCCTGGAACCAGTCACCTGAGGGTACTGGGGATGACGAGACCCAGGGATAGATGTATAAGTGCAAAGGCATAGAGGACTAGATTTTTGGTAAAGTCTTCACAAAGAAGATAGAACTTCATTTGAGCCCTAATTTATCTAGATTTTTTTTCAAGTTCAGAGACCATTATTCAAAACATTATAGTAAGAGGTTGTGGTTACTTAGGTACAGGTATGTTGTAAAAATGGCAGTGTCAAGAGATGGTCAGAGCATGTGTGTGGTGTGCAGATGTGTGTTTTGAGAGTGTGGATAGGTGAAAAGCAGCACATGTGAAATACATTAGAATGGGTAGAATAAATTCTGTTCATAATCCTAAAAGTCATACTAAAGCAGGTGGAATTCACTTTGTACATAATAAAATAAAAATGAGGACATTATGAGAACATAATATCATTCAGATTTATGTCAACTAAGAACTTGATCTTGGATATTTAACAGCAGTGGAGTGTTGACAATAGACTGCAGTTATATTCAGAAATGGGGTCAGAAACATTGCTTGGCACCATCTGGGTCAATGAGATAATCTCTGCCATCAGTTGCCATGCATGGGTTCAATTATACTTCCCCAAAGTCAAGCATAGGGACAGACAGAGCATCAGTCCTCTGTAAAGTCAACTGAGTTTTAGTTATTCTTTATGGAGTCTGTTAGTTTTCAGACAGGAAGGGGACCTCTAAGATGGTTGTTTATTCAGTCTGGATTGTTTTTTCAATGTTTTAATTTCTTTCCAAATAGAAAGAAAAAGGAGAAAGATGGTGGGGTTCTTTGCCAATTACTAAATCATATTCTCAAACAATCAGTGACAAGAAGAAGAGGAATAAGATGGGGAAGAGGGGAAGAAGGAGGAGGAAGAGGAGTGGGGGGGAGGAGAAAAGAGGTAGAGAAGAAGGCAGATGGAGAGAAGGAGAAAAAAGGGTCAGAGGAGGGACAGCTGAAGTTGGAGGAATTGGAAGAGAAAGAGGAGGTGAAGCTGAGGTAGTAATGAGAAAGAGAGGAAGGAAAAGGAGGAGGAGAAGGTAAATCGCAGTGAGTGTTTAGCCCATGTCACCTCTTTATTATTAACAGCAGGAAGGAAATACACTAAGTTAACACATATTAAACAGTCACTTTTTTAGGCAGAAAAGCAAGAAATGTTTTTCAGATAAGGGGGACAGGAAACAGAGAGGGGTCTTGAGTGGGTAGCTCTTAAATAGTCATTTTTGTAGATAAATGGCCAAATATCTGCAATTTGATAAGGTTTAATTTATCATTCTTCACTTGCTTTTTGGAAGTCTCCCCTAAACGCCTCTGGGCTCAGCATGATCTCAACTTCAATTTGGGCCCAACTTCGGCAGGTGGGCCTGCAGCACCCACAGCTAGGCGGCATTGGCTGGCCTATCATGGTGTCACACTGGCCTGCTAGGACTCTTGTGAATGGTGCAACCTGAGGAGCACACAGCTCATTCAGAAGAGGCAGAAAGTTCTGTTTTCAACAGCAACACTCATGATGACTAACATGACATGAGAAAGAACAAAGAGTTCCCATTTATATACAGTATCCTCTTAGAGATGTAAAAGAATCTCAACATTATCACTTGAATAAAACATTTTTTTTCTCTTTATAATGCAGGATATGAAATTTTGGAACATGAAAAACGCTGTACTTTTCAATTTTTATTTTTTAAGTGCTCAATTTCTATGAAAAATTGTGAAACCAGAAATAAACACACTGAAGCTCAATGAACACAGGTCTTATTTATGGGTCTACAGTCTTGTCTTTTTAACAGATATTTGGTCTTCTAATCAGTACTGAATTTTGTAAAGCTTTCTGAAGCTCTTCCTCTACAAAGTGACGTAGATATGCATGCTATCTGTGCAAGGGTAGTGGACCTGCTTCTAGGTTAGAAAAATGACAGAGTCCTAAGGACTGTTTTACGATGGCCTGTTAAAATATAATAAACATGATAGTCAACAGTATTTTATTCCCAGTGTTATCTTATCATAATTAAAGAGTGTGGAACCAACATTTCAAGAGAGAAGAAGAATGACAGTAAGTACTTTTGCCATTCTCCAATACCCAGGGCTTATAACTAGGGGAGAAATGAATTTTATTATAAAGTCATTACCAGGTCATCTGTCAAGAGTATATTTAACCTGAGGTTCTATGAATGGCAGGCAAAGGGGCAAAAACTTAGTGATGGACCAAGAACATGGTAATTGTTATTCAATGTATAATTTGGAATAACAGAATAATAATATAATAGAGTAGAATAATAAAATTCATTTATGTATTCATCAAGGGTCCACATCCAAAGAGAACCTTCAGGGCAAAAATTCACTTGGGGCATTCTGGTCATTAAGTATCATAGTTTTTCCTCTTAGTATATTATAGTTTCTCTCATCAATGAAAGGATTGTTTTTTAGAGCAGTAAAACCCAATGGAATAATTCAGTTTGTGTATGTTAGCGTAACATAATTTTTCCAATAATGAACTGAATTTCATGAGAAGAGATGGCATGTTTTCATAGCTCTGAATGAAGATTAAACCAATATATAAATCTCCTTTCTTGTTCAGGGAAGTAATTTAGTAACAACAGAACACTTTTCCTTTGTGGTCAAGCAATGAGAGTGGAGATGAATTCAAGAAAACAAGTTATGCCAAAAATAAACTCTGAACATCTGACTGAAAATTTGATGCAACTAGAGGGGAGAGCAGGTAGGTGAGTGGGGGAAGGAAGGGATCTAATGGAACATGGTGGGAGATTGTTGGGGTACTGATGGTGGACTGGGTGTGAACTTATAAATTTGTGCAGATTTGAACCTATAAATACCAGAGCAGATATAAATATATAAGCCTACCTCAAATAAACATAATTTTGGGGAAAAAAGAAAGGAGGAACTGAAGACTTTCAGATTATAACTGGCAATCTCAGATTTGTATTCCCAGTAATGTATGAATTTAGTGATTTGAATCTGTGTCTTCTAAATAGGAAATCAAAGTTTTCCTTCAGGTTTGTTTGATTCGCTCTTATTAAAGTGTTAACAAATCTTTTGGAAAAGAAAAAAATCTATGGGGGAAACCACATTTTCAATTCTGCTATTCTATGTCCACTTCAGCAGCACTAGCAGAACTCCAGGGATTCTGTGCTTTCATTTTTCTCTCCCCAACCTTCCTCAGTAAGTTGTTCAACATCTTCCTAGCTAATGGCTTCATTTTATGAGACAAGACTGAAAGCATGAGTAATATCATGCAAATCAAAAACAGTTTAAATGATGTTGGTCATTCTGGGGGATTGGGGCAGTCCAGCCAAGTAAATGGAGATGGTAACAGTAACTATTCTTCCACGTAAAATGGGGGCTCTACTAGCTGTGCAAGAATCACTTTCTGCATACTTTTTCTGCAATATCCTTCAAAACACATAAAGTCTGGAGGGTGGATTTTAAAATACAGCAACACTAGCAAAGAAAGTGATCAATGGAAAACATCACTAAGGTATCAGAGAAATTGTTCCCAACTGCAAAATAGGTGGATCATAATGAAGAGGGGATGACAACCAGTCATACCGAGACCTCTGAAACAAATAAAGTAGAATCACACTAGATAAATGACTGTTAGGCATCAGAGATGTTGTGTGGAATTTACCCAACAATGTGCTATGAAGCTTCAGATCTGAGAAAGGGATTTTAGCAATACCAGGCTGACTCTGTGAGAAGAATCTGTCAGCAGACAAGCACTGTACAGGAAAATCTTTGTTTGAGAATCAGTATAAAAAATATTTATCGAGAAGCACTAGCACAGAAGAAAGACTCTGTTGTTGCACGGAGACAATGGACATACACTGCGCACAGCGTGGCATCCATAGCAGTTTCATGGTTAAGAAGCCAAGCTTCTGCCAAATTAAAATCTTAGCTTTTCCATCTATTTATTTAGCTCCGTGGGACTCAGATTCCTCATCTATAGAATGGAGAGTATAACAGTGTCGTGTGTAACGACTAAATCAATCAGTACATGGACGGCTTTTGACAAGTAAGTGCCCAGTGTTTGCTGCCATTGTCATTATAACCATCATCACCATCATCATCACTATCTGGAACTCTGTCTTCTCTCAAAATGTCAAGGAAACATGAATCTTATGAAATAAGAGATCAAAAAGTTAATGTGGCGCGAATCTGGCTAAGGCAAGAAAAGACAACTGACCAGTAAATTTTGTCCCTAATATAATAAAATCAGAAATTATTAATGAAAATTTAAGCAAATATACTCAATCACTTGGAAATCTAAAGCAAAATAAAATGAAGCAAAATAAAATATATATCTCTGCTAAGTGTTTTAAAAAAACCGATTTTTACAAAATATTACAGAATATAAATATTAAAGTACAGCATACAAAAATTTAAAAAAGGAATAAAGTTATTAGACAATGAGTAAAAATAAATTAAGATCACCCTTACGAGAGAAAGGGAAAACTAGGAGGAATGAGGAATGTGATCCTATATCTCTGAATCATATATAGTATTTTTAAAAAATTTATTTATACATTTGCTACATCATTGTTCATTTTTGTACAACGTTTGCTCTCTCCTCTCAGGTGTAGTTCCTGTAAAATTCCTCCCACCAATTTACCCATGAACCATCACCATAGTCCTTTGTGCTATTCCCACTCCCCTGCAGAATGTCTCTGATTTATAGTTGCTTGTTAGTTTTATTTATTATTATTATTACTATTTTCCTGATCCCTTATTTGGTTCCCCTACATTCCTCCTATAAATGAAACCATCCAATATTTTTCTTTTTCCTTCTGGCTAATTTCACTGAGCATAATCCCTTCCAGCTCTATCCATGTTTTGCGAATGGCATGAAATCATGAACCAATGTCCCACAATAAAAAAATATATAATACCAGAAACTATAGAAAATGAAAACAAAAATTCCAGAAGTCAGTATATGTGTGATAATTTTGGCAGAGGGGGAAAGTAAACCATACCAAGAAAATGAAAACCACAAAGGTAATAAAGCAAAAATAAACAAATGGGACTATATAGAAGTAAAAATTTTCAGCACAGCAAAGGAAACCATAAGTCACATTCAAAAGAATAAAATTGGACCCCATTTTACATCACTTACAAAAATCAACTAAAAATGTATTAGACTTAAATTTAACCTTGAAACTGTAAAACTGCTTTATTCTAGCAGTTTTACTACAGAGGTAGTAAGCGCCTTAACATCAGTTGTAGGAATGATTTGTTTTTTAGATTTGACATCAAAAGCAAGGCAACAGAAGCAAAAATAAGTGGGACGACACCAAACTCAGAAGTTTCTGCAAAGCAAAGGAAACCATCAATAAAATCAAAAGGCAAGCTACTGAATGGGGAGAAAACATTTGCAAATCATTTATCTGATAAGGGCTAATATCCAAAATATATAAGGAATACAGACAGCTCTATAGGTAAAAATAATCTTAAAAAATAGCAAAGAATTTAAATAGACATTTTTCCAAAGAAGATCTACAAATGGTTATAGGTATTAAAAATAAAGGTGCTCAATATCTCTAATCAACAAATCAAAGCCACATGAGATATTACCTTATAATTATATTTATCATCAAAAAAGACAATGCAGGGCCTCCCTGGTGGCTCAGCAGTTAAATGCTGCTCTGTGGAGCTGTCTGCAGCGGTGACACGAGTTCAACGCCTGGCCAGGGAGATTCCCACAGATTTCTCCTGCCTCGCCTGCTGCTCCCCTCAGCAGTGTATTTCCATCAATCTGCCTGTCTCTGGTGAATCCTCTCGCCACCCCATACCTCTGGCCTGTACCCCAGCTTGTATGTATAAATAATATGTATAAATAAATAAATCTAAAAAAAAAAGACAATGCATAACAACTGCTGGCAAGAATCGAGAGAAAAATGACCCTTGTGTACTACTGATGGGAATGTAAATTGGAATAGTCACTATGAAAAAGTACAGAGGCTCTTCAAAGAATTAAAAAGAGAAATAGTATATGATCTAGCTCTTCCACTTCTGATTACATATACAAAGGAAACAAAATTATTATCTCAAAGAGATATCTGTACTCATGTTCATCACAGCATTATTCACAAAAATTTTAGCAAAGGAATAGAAACAACTTAAGTGTCCATCAAGGGATGAATGGATAGAGAAACTGCTACATATACACACCAGAGAATATTATTTAGCCTTAAAGAAGAAGGAAAGCCTATCATTTGTGACAGCATGGATGAAGCTGGAGGCTGCTATGCTGTGCAAAGTAAACCAGATAGAGACAGACTGTACGATATAGGTGGGATCAAAAAGGAAAAAATGAAAAAGAAAATAAAATTCATAAGAAGAGAAAAAAATGGTTTCCAAGGGTTAGGGGTTGGGAGAAATAGGGAGCTGTTGATAAAAGGGTGTACATTTTCAGTTATAAGATGAATAAGATTTGAGGATGTAATGTATAACATGGTGACTAGCTGGTATCACTGTCTTACGTAAGTGAAATTTGCCGAGGAACTAACCTCTCTCATATACACAAAAAGAAAAGTGTTAATTAACTTGATGGGGGAAATTCTTTTACAATGTATATGTATATCAAATCATCATGTTGTAGGCCTTAACTATCTCACAATTTTATTTTTCAGTTTTACTTCATTAAAGTCAAAAAAAGGACAAGCAAAACCAAAAAGAACTAGGAAAAATGACTCTCTTCACAGGATTCCGTATCAGTTTTACCAATGTGATTTTCCTTTTTGTTTTAAATCTTCTACTCCTTAAAAAATCAACTTTTTTTAAAGAACTGATTAGTCTTATTATGTGATTTGTTTCAGAGCATAGAAAAATGCCAACCTAACCAGTATATCTGGTGAAAGCAGTAAAACTCTACTATCAAAATCTGAAAGAGATGGAAAAAAATTAAAATATAGGCAAGGTGTGTGTGTGTGTATGAAAAATTCTAAATGAAATCCCAGGTTATCACATTTGATACATATTTGAAAAATCGGAAATAAAGAACCAATAGACTCTGTCACCAAGAGGTAAAGATGCTTAAGTATTGGGTAATCTACAAATTAGTAGATTCTATAAACAGGTGTAAGAGAAAAAGCTTTTGGTAAAATGGGGTCAAAAGAAATCTCTCTTAACACAATCTCCCTTAACAAGATCTTTATATCTTAAACCAATGATCATTATCCAGTTTAGTCGAAAACATCAGAAACACTGTAATTAAAATCAGTATTGTGAGAGAAATTTCTCTTAGTCCGAAAAGCACACAATCCTCACATGAACCCAAACAATTTTGCTTTGCTACACTTCTTCCCTGGCAGTCATCCTTTGGACAGGAGGTAATAATATTCAGGAGGTAATAATAAATTGTGTTTGGGGTAGGGAATATATGTCCTTTCCCTATCTTCCAAGGCATTTGCTTCTTCAATGCCGTCACAGAATAGAGAGACTAAGGAAGTTCTATTTCTGCCTTTGCCCGAATGCAGCATCTCTTGAAAGAAGGTAACACTGGCAATATTTATTAAAGGTTTTCTTTTACTTTTCTTCTCAGCCTGCTCTTCTGGCTTCAGAAATTATGTCACCTGCTACAGACATGCTTTACACATTTTAGTTGTAGAAACTGTAGTCAATGTCTTTCTAACCCCAAATCTCAGTTGAAGGATCATTGTCTAAAAGAATTTGGATAAGCAGATGTGCCCCTCAGGATCTTCTAAATTTGACCATCCTAAGAAATGAAGTACATTTATTACCCTATTGTCTGCCTGCTTTGAATATTTACTCCTAAAATGTAAGTGTACTTATCTTTCCAATCTCTTGTAAGTTAAAGACAGCAGAAACTACAACTTAACATTAGCAGTAGGCCTGGAAGAAAACCTAACTCTTTCCAAACCCAAATCCCATGTTTATCCTTCCTGGTATCCTCAGCCTCTTACTATCACTATAGAACTTGGAGGGACCAATCCCTCCTCAATGAATAAGGAACTGCCTTCCCTGGTGCTACCCCGTGACTCATTACCACACTCTTTTATTTAGCTATTCACAGGCTTAAGATTTATGGTCTTTGAAGATAGAAACCTTATCTTAGCCTTCCTGACTCCCATTAGATTGAGCACATTTTCTTCTACTTAGCCGGCTGAATAAATATTTGCTAAATGGATTTAAAAATGAAAATTAAACTGCTTGAGTTCACCCGGTGTCAGAATTCTCAGGAGGTTAGATGTCAGGTTTTCTAATTAGGCAGATGGTGATCTCTGCGGTGCCATTACTGAAGGACTCAACAGGAGAACCCTCAACTGCGTGTGTGGCAAGGTGGTGGGTGGTCGGGCTGCAAAACTATTTGAAAACACTGAAATTATTCGAACTGGCGATGAGGAGGCTTAGACACAGGATTACAGGTTATAAAGAAGAGTTGGAGAGAGGCGGTATTTATTTCCATATTTCCATGTAGAGATAATGGGATTATCGTCCATTGGGAAGGATTCATATCAGGCAGGAGAGATTCCTGAACTCAGTGTCAAAGGATTTAAACAATTGCCCTATAGATTCTTTTCCTAGAAAGCTTTTAAAATAGAGTTGCCACGTATTCATTGAAAGTGGTTTTAATGCAGAGCTTCCTAGGTGGGTATCAGTAAATTCCTTTATTTATGATTCTGAGAATCTAGGATATGAACAATGACAGGAATGAGTTTGGTAGCAACCAGCTCTAAACAATTTAATTTTCTTTTTAAATGCACAGGCTGGAGTGAAGTTCTAAATTGGTTTCTAGTCTAACTAGGTTGCATTTAAAAACGTTAGCCAGAGTGTGGCACTGCTTCTTCTGTATATTTAGCAAGTATTGGAGGGTGGGTCCTTGGACAGGGACAGAAGCAGCCAGCATTGTTTTCCCATCCCTTTTAGATGCATAGAGTTGGATTCCCCAGGCCTACTCTTTAAATGTTCAGCTGTGTTAGGAAAGTGACACAGTGTTTACTTTCCATTATGAAGGAAGTACATTGCTGTGCAGGCTTGGAATTAACTGTTTTCACTTGATTACCTAAAGGATAACTACCTGTGGGTACAATCATGCCAGATATTCCCCTAGATATAAAGAGACAGGTAATTAATGGCCCCTTGTGCATCCTTGCAAAAACAAAATGGATGTGGACTAACCCTGAGAGGCAGGCATGGAAAAAGTAAAGAATAAAATCTTCGCTTGTTTTTCTAGACAATGCATTTGAGGGCAGTGGGAGGGAGTCAACAGTCATAGCTTTTCATTTCCCCTGACCCTGATCTTCACCCGGAACATGACGAGACAAGGAGATGCTGGGATAAAGCTCTGATAAGTACAGCTGCTTTCATCTGTGTATTTGTGGAAAAGAAAATCATGTTTTCTGTCATAAACAATTATGTGATTTCAATTCTAATTGGAAACAAACACCCTCTCCTCCACAAGCAGTTATGTGTTGTTATGCAGAAAGCCCTCCCCTTACCCAAGAGGCAGAGAGTCTTATCCGCACACACTACCATCTTCAGAGAATTCAGGCTGCAGTTGAGGGTGTTTGTACAATGGTAGAAAGTGCCTTCAAGGGCAGAACTGCTTGCCTAGGCCTGCCTATTTGGATATGTGTGTGTAAGATCTTTATGTACCCTCTTACTTAAATGGAGACACAAGCTCCAAATCTCCAACTTGCAGAGGTGAGCAGACAATGGTTTAGCACAGAGGTTCGGGAGAAAGCTGAGGTCTCACTAAAGGGAACTGGCTCACACACACAGAGTGTTTGCTCAGCGTCCTTCCTCAAGATAAAAACTAGCAGTGCTCAGAGGCTCATAGAATGGTCTCTGGTTTATCCACTGTCTGTGGATAAACAGTGTGGATTTATCCCTATAATTTAGGAATAAAGGATCTAAATATAGTCTCCTTACAGGGGAGACTTTTTGGGCGCCTACCCTCAGAAGGTGTAGGGGGGTTGGCTATTTCTGTGTACAGGTGGAAAATTCTTGCTGGCATACCAGCAATCTCAAGCCTTTGGGGTGCCCAATTCCTTGTGAAGGCAGGTAAGCCATTGCTGATCTTTTCTATATCAGTCATTGCTTTTGTCTATGAATTTTCCATCTTAGGAGAAAGTGTTTGCAGTGGCATGCTGTGGTCCAGGCTGCTAGATAATGAGATTCTTTCTGGTCGAATGAATAAGAGAGATGTAAACTGTCAACTATGGGAGGTCAGAGGCCATGCCAGGCCTGTTGAATATCATAGGCATAAGGTAGGATTGATGAATGAATGAATGAATGGAGAATGCATTAAGGATGGATGTTAACTGCCTCCCTCCTAGCCAACCCTTTCATTACCCTCATTATCTGGCAGTTTTATCAGCTCTGCTCCCCCAAATTCCAGATAACTGAGAGGTTCTTCCATCCATTTAAAAATGTTCTAGTTTTTTTTGGGCCTCCCTGGTGGCGCAGCGGTTGAGTGCTGCGCTGTGGACCTGTCTGCAGCGCGTGATGCAGGTTCGACACCTAGCCGGGGAGAATCCCACATAGTGCGGCAGACCTCTCCTGCCTTGCCCGCTGCTCCCCTCAGCAGTGTATTTCTGATCTGCCTGTTCTGCTCCCCACTCTGTCTCTGGTGAACCCTCTCGCCGCCCCATGCCTCTGGCCTGTACCCCAGCTTGTATGTATAAATAAATAAATCTTTTGAAAAAAAAAAATAAAAAGTTCTGGTTTTTTGAAGGTTGGGATGGAGGCAGACTGAGCTATAGCTTATCTAGAGCGCTAAAGTGACCCCCACTTTGCTGATTCAGTCTGCATTAGTTGCCCGCCTTTATGGAGCCCTACCTGAGACTTAGACATGCACTAGATTAGGACTCTTCTAAAAGGAATGTAAGACAGCTAACAGATAAGAGTAGTACAAATAAACTTTCCAGATGCCATTTAGCTGAGGAAATGGGAGTGAAGGAATTTCAGGTAGGGCTTCAATCTCTAACTACAGACATGCAACCAAATCTACACCTGTAAACACACACAGACACGCACATAAGCGCATGCACACTTTTGCGCTGACTAAACATAACGGTATTTTCAAAATGGGTCTCGGAATTTATATCTGAAATTTCCCTTTCATACAAAGGAATGCAGGATGATGATTCCTTCCGGGCAGCAAGTTTTAGGAAGAAGTAAGCAGAGAAGAATGTAAGTGAATCACTCCTTTGGTGGAGGACACAAAGCAGCACAGAGCAGGAACCCTGACTTCCACAGGGAGGGCGGGGGTCAGTAAAGAGTGATTTCCATATTTTGCAAGTTTGTCTTTCTGACGTGAAAGCCATCAGATCATGGGATGATCAGACTATATTAACACTCCACAGCCACATCAAAAACAGTATTTTTGCCACATCTCATTTGTGGTAGATATGCTTGTCCATGCATGTGAGTCTCTGCTACATGACTGGAAAGAGAGAGAGAAGGCACCTACATTCTGGTCAGTGGCAGGACTATTTTGGGAAAACTGGAGACTCTGAGAACTTGACTGCAAGGGTTCAAGGAAATCTCATCAGACTTGTCCATAGTAAGAGCTTACAGAGTAAGAAACTTGACATTTCTCCTACCATATTAAAAGAGAAGGTGTTTTCTCCAGTTGGTATCCAAGTGGAAACTGACATTTGGTTCACATCTAAGAGACTGATAGATGTGAGGGTGTTTTTTTTTATATGACCCTTTGGTCAAACCCAGAGATTAAAATGAACCTCAACATAAACTATAGGGATTTTAAACCTCACAGAGGCCCAGCTGACACCTGTACAGCACAATTGTGCTTTAATGATAACACTTTGGAATGACTCAGGTAAATATAATGCCATATGCAAAGATGCCCACAAATGCCACCAGTACTTATGATCCCTGTGGGTAGGTTTTCTCTTGCTGTGTTCAAGTCTGAATGGAATATAAATGCACCATTAAATCTGCCCTAGAAGTAGAGAGAGTAGCTGTTGCATAGTTAAGTGAAAAAGGCAGCATTTTAATGTCTGATAGAACAATCATCTTGTAAAGAGAAAATTGGTAGAGAGAGGCAGGGAAAGAGGTGTGTACAGAGTGGCCTCCACAGGATAGGTGGATGAAAGTCTAAAATCTTTTATAATTTCCTTTTAAATAACAGATTTTATGGAGCTTTTAGAAGAAAAATGCAGATTCTCTCCTGGGCTTGGAAAACGTGTCCATTCCCTGACCTCTACTCCAAAACACACACATATAAAAGCCACTACGATCATCACCTCCACTGTTAGTAAGAAGGGGAAAGGAATAGAAACAAGGCTAAAAGTCATCATTCACTACAGTAAACAAAGCGAGTTTAGCTTGTCACAGTGAATGATGAATGGCTACCTATCACTTTCCCAAGGAGAGAGAAACCAAAGATTGTGTATCAATTTTTATAATTTTAAGGCTGAAAGATAATAACTCTGCAGAAATGGAGCAGACTATATAAAAATCCCCTCTGAAAATGTGATTACACATAAAAATCCATAAAAATGTACACAGTGATAGATGAACAAAAACTAAACAAATGCAGTTTTTTATCCTTTTGGAACTGGGCAAAATAGCATATGTAGAAAGAATGATTTTATTTTGTATTTTTAAAAGAAATATTTGGAACTTAATTGAATTATACTTCGGGTGGGAATTGAAATTTTCAGATGGAATATTGGGTTTTATTTTAAATTGAATTCTACATTGAAGAAATGAAGAACGAACCATCAGTGAAATATTAGCAATAAAGTTGACACATTTCAATAAATAAAAAACTGAGCACAACATAAGCTAGCACACTTTCTTCCCACATCTCCCAATCTCAAAGGGTCTATACTAACTATTGTTGATAATTCAGAAACGGAAATCATCTTTGATGTATTCTAATTAAATCAGTTTAAATATGATATCTGTTCTTTGGGGTGTTTAGAAAATATAAAAATTGAATCCTTTTTTGTGGCCACCCTGCTAAATTTGTGTTCCTTACATCTTTAATTTATTATTATTAATGAATCTGGAACATGTATAAAGATGCATTATTTCCTTTGCTCATTCCTTAGTACTAATCAAGTTGTAGTTCTACAGTTCACAATTTACCCATGTATATTATTTTCTTTTTATTTCATATTGTTTTATTCATTTCAAGGAATTTATGATATTCTCATTAGGTAAATTTAACCAAGAGTCATGCATAAATATTCATTTAAATGTTTTCTGCATTTAGAAATTATATCATCAATTTATATTTCTTCAATAATTATAGTCAACAGGTAAAAAAAAGACTTTTTCCTCTTGTAAATCTCAAGTTTGTATTAGAAGTCCTTAGCAGTCTGCTTATGTTTTTCAACTTATGGCTAACAACCAGTATGAAGATCAGCTGAGGTATTTTCTTTTCTCTGCAGTCTGGGAAAGGTGTATTATAAGTGCATGGGTATGGTTTTTAATAGAAAATTCCAATGCATCACTTATACCAAAAAAATTTAGGGAATGGATAGAGGCTAGGTTAACATCATGTCAATCAAACCTGTAGTATAAATAGCTGTAAGAAAAAAGAATGTATCAACTCACAGACAAACTTTTCTCCTAGCAAACTCTTTCCTGCACAGATGAAGAAACTGGTCAGAGGAGTGAGGGTCTGAAAATCAGCAATGATGACTTAAGGAGTGAAGGACTGAATAGAGACAACGGGTTGGGAAAGTAAATTTCAGTGTAATTCAGAAATGGAGAGACTAACGAACCTTGGTGTACTGCTAATTCTGTTAACATATGATGACTAGGGCTTCCCTGGTGGCGCAGCGGTTGAGCGCTGTGCTGTGGAGCTGTCGGCAGCGGCGACACGAGTTCGACACCCAGCCAGGGAGAATCCCACATGGTGCGGCAGACCTCTCCTGCCTCGCCCGCTGCTCCCCTCAGCAGTGTATTTCTGATCTGCCTGTTCTGCTACCCACTCTGTCTCTGGTGAACCCTCTTGCCGCCCCACACCTATGGCCTGTACCCCAGCTTGTATGTATAAATAAAAAATAAATCTTTAAAAAAAAAAAAACACCAAAAAAAAAAAAAACATATGATGACTCTAAAACCTTGGTTAAAAACCCACTTACGCTGTATTAACTTCCACGCCTCAGATGCCCCAAATCCTAATAAAGAGACCTGGTGAGAACAGCATATATGCAAGGGGGTATGGATGTACCTGTTATAAATAGTATCAACTGCAATTCATCTTACTAAAGTCCTTGGACAGCTTCCAGCTTGAGCATCACAAAACACCTTGGAATACAAGATGTTGTCACTAAAGAAACCCTGTTTGCTTATCAAAGAAAAGGCAACCAATTAATAGTCTTATTACTAATGCCATTACCCCAAGGACTGAAATTAGGTTTACTTATTTATTTTAAGTTCAACCTACTAAATTCTATGCTAACACACAACAAGGTACAGCTCGTATTACAAATGAATAACTTAATTAAAAAACATTGATTTTGCTCATTGACTGCTGCAAATTTTATTAAATATTAATGACAACATTTTGTATTTTTTATACTAGTCATGAAAGTTTTATGTGCTCTCTCCCCTACAGCAGCCTTAGATTTTATGACAAAATCTTAGGCAGCTCAAAGTACAAACATAAATATTGCATTGGCCAGCTTGGTACAATAGATGTGTGTATATAAGCCAATGAGTGGATGTGTGTACATTTACCCAAAGTTGCTCTGAGTTAAGAAAGCTGACTCAAAGAAAGCATGAGAGAAACTTGAATGGTTTAAATTTGTGTTTTATTTTAACTACCAATGAGAGTCACCTAGAAACACTGAGAAGCATCATCCTATGAAGCAGGACCTCAGAACCCTAGGAACAAAGCTATTTCCTTCTGAATTTTGTGCAGGTAACACAAAGCACAAGATGCTGCTCCAGAAACTTTGTAATAGAAATCATGTAATTTCACATGTTAGACATCTTCTGTGGCAAGAAATGTCACCAAACGGACAAAATTTTTCACCTTTTTCACCCCATGTGTCCCCAAAGCCAAAAGCCCACCAACCTTTGGGAGCGTCTTTACAGTTTTGGTTTATTCCCCTTCTATGGGCTGATTTTACATGTTTATACTAGATTCGGCAAAGCCTTAGACTTTTATCAGTCTAGAAAGACCAGAAATAATCTTTATCTTGTTCCTCCAAGCTCTTAATGGAAACCATAAATGTTTGGAGTCTGCTGACAGTTGTGTGAAATGAATCAGATGACACATTATTTGGAATGTTTTCCCACTATGTGGAAATTTTTACTTAAAAATTTGTAAAACGTTAGCAGAACATCATTACTTTGAAGTTTTGAGTGACTTTCTTCTCAAAGTCATTTAGAAACAATCGAGAAGTTAATTTGTTTTAGTCACTTCCTCAAATCACCTCCAAGGTCAGAGGGACAGGTCAGATTTCTGAGTTATATAGTTTCTCCAAAACTTAACCAACTTCCTTAGGAATACAATCATAGCAACCCAGACTTGAAAACAAAGCTTGAGCATTATTAAGTACTTTCCAAAAAGGTCTCAGTCAAGTCAAAGTCTACATAGTTAGCAAATGCCCTCATAATGAAAGGTGAGGGAGGGAGGAGAGAAGAAGGGTGCTTTCCAAAAGGAAATACTTCTCATGGAAAACAAGGAACATTTTCTAAAACAAGGAATCAAAAGCAGACCAGAACACCTTTAAAACAGAACCTTCTCTGAAATGCAAAATACAAGTTTTTGTAAAACACCAATGGAAGGTGATATAACGAAATTAATCAATTTTGTAGTTAGTAGTGACACAGTATGTTTGGGTCTCTCACTGGTGCATCTGTTACCTGTTTGTACTCCCCTTTTATCTGCACCTCCCAATCCCAACCATTCTTTTGGCTCTGGACTCTGGTTGGTTGAACCCTACAACTGTTTCTTGCAGCACCCTGAAGAGCTGGCTTCCTGTTGGGGTGGGCCCAGGAGAGCAGCAGGACATCCAAGGGTAGAAGAGGGGTCAGTGTTTTTTCCCTGCTTCTCTCCATTCTGGGTTGAGTCATCAAGTTCCTGGCATGCTTGTCTCTCTGGAAAGACTTTCTTCTCCTTGCTCCCAAGTCTCCTTCAGCTTTTGGTCTCTGAGCTCCTCCACCTGCCCAGCTGGCTGCATACCCAACAATCCTTCCTTAGAAATTTTTGCATCCTCTCAGAATTTCTTTCATTTTTCTTTTTCCTGCTGGAACTAAGACTAACACAAAGAAAGAAGTGGTAGCTCCTACTGGGTGTCTTTTTCTCCTTGTGTTATGTAAAGCAACAATGCAGCTATCAGGTCACAGGTGGGCTTTTAAAAAACCCTTGTTTACTTTTAAAGTAAACAAGATGAAACAATCGCCAAACAGCATTAGAATTTGTGCTTGCATTCTTCATTTATACATATCCTAGATGCCTCATCATCAGTAACAACAGTATCATTTTCCTTTCTGTTGTGGAGTGGTTTCATTCCCTAACAGTGCGTCCCCAGGAAAAAGCAAAACAAAAAAAAAAAAGCCCAACCTTGCCTTGCATTGCAAAGGAGGGTGTCACCAGACCCCAAGGCATGTGCTCTGTAAGTCTGACACATTTTGAAAGGAACTAGTGTCCCCAACTCAGCTTGACTGTGAACTGGGTCTATATAACCACCTTTAGTCCTCCCAGGGAATAAATTAAATCTGCATCTTGACTGTGTTGCCTGGAAGAGATTTTTAAATTATTTATGGTGCAATAGCAGGGAGTTGCTCTTCTTGGCAAGGTGGGGGTGGGGTGAGTATATTCTGCCTCTTGTCTACTTCAGGCCACTGTGTTAGTGAGTCCAGTAATGTCTAAAGAAAAATAACAAGGCTGGAGGCAACCAAGATATATTAACAAAAAGGAGGCAGTAAATCATTCCACCGTTTGGAAGCTGCTTTCACACAGCAGGGCTGCCACTTCGCTCTGGTTCTGTCTGGGATATGGCACATCCATGCTGATGTCTGTCTGGGGAAGGCTGGGCAGGTGGTGGGCTAACAACCACAAGGATTTAAGGTTGAGGATTACAAATGGCAATAAGAAGAAACTCAATAACTTGTAGATGGGACTTTGCTAATTGGAACCTTCTGTTTCCAAGTTTTGTTCCTACTTCAGCTATGTGCCTAATAGCTTTGTTGAGAATTGGAAGACTGGTTGACTTAAGACTGGTTCAAGGATGAAGTCCTTGAAGTTTCTCAGAGGTTTACTGGTGTTTCAGAAGTCACTGAAGCACAAATTCGGGTGGGGATCTTCAGTGGCATTTGCTATGAGGGTGAGTCTTTTCTATGAACACTTATCCCCTGTGTTGTGATGCCCAAATTGTTTAAATGTGAGGGGGAAAAACTACAAACCACTTAAAATTAGAGAGAGGATTTAAACTCACATAGTCTGAGACAGCTAATACACATCCTGGTGAAATTATCTCAATGACTAAGCGCTGATATTTAAAAAGATTCATGATGTAATAAGGCATGGTGAAAGAGAAAGGGAACACTCCACAGAGGGATGATGCCAAAGAACATCTGTTTTGTAATTTTTTTCTAAAACCAGGGCTTAAAAATGCTTTGGCCCAGTTGCTTGGACAGAGAGAAATTCTATCCTAAAATGCACATATATGCAGTGCCATCTTTTTTTATCACCCTGTAAGGGCTAACACTTTAACTTCATTGGAACTATGAATGAAATCAGATATTGTATATTTACACGGATTTTCCCTTTACTTCAACCTTAAAATCCTGTCTACACTTTATCTAATCCCTCTATATCCAAGAAGCCAGTTTATTCTATCATTTTACTATTAGAGAATATAAGACATGAAAAATTTGAAAATTTTTGCTTTCCTAGCTAATGATGGATACAGATACAGAGATATATGGAGTTTTATTTATTTTCATATTAGCATTGTAAATGGTTGCTGAAGCCAAAGACTGTTAAAGGAGGGAGGTGCTGGTGAGGATAGATAGCCCCAGGGAAAATGCTAACAAACTGTCACATTTTGTGGCGGAGACTGGTAAGATATATAAGGGAAGCAGAAGCAGCCCCCAGGATTCAGTGTTTGGGATTCAGCATTTTCAGATCTTCAGAAATTGTGGGGTCAGTGATTTCGGCCTCCACTGTGCCGATCTTTCAGAAGGCTATTGCAGGCCTCTGAAGGACATGGAGAGGCTTCCACCAACCAGAGAGGAAAAGTTTGGAGGCTTTGCACACAGCCAAGCAACTGAAACTGTTCCCAGTTTTGCTGCTGTTATAGCATGGCAGAGAAGGCAAAGATCTGTGGTTGGGCACCTTGCTGAGCTGCATGAGTGTGGCTGTTTGTTGGGTCATTCAGCCACTGCAGCTGCTGTTGTGAGTGTTGTCTGGTGCTGTGCTGGGGCATCTTGGCAGCTCTATGAGCATCTCCTTTGTTCTTCTGTTGTCTTCATAAGCTGGAACCTGGACTGTAGTCTGGCTGGTGTGTGCTCCAGCTCACTGTGGCGGGAAGATGCCATCTTGGGAGCATGGCTTATTGTTCAGGAGAGGAGCTCTGCTCCTCAGTGGGGGGAAGACGCCATCTTAGATGCTTTTTGTTTAGGACTTGAAAACACTGGACACTGGTTCAGGTGAGATAAATGGCCATTTTTGGCCTGGTAACTCTTTGCTTTTCCCTGGTTTGTTAAATCCCATATTGTTCTCTGAACCTGAGTACTCTTGCAATTGTGTGCACATGTGAAGAACTCAGACAGTGACCGATTAACTATTTGGGCAGTGTCCTTGGCCAGTTTTAGTGTCCCTTGCTGCTCTGTATCAGTATGTTACTTTAATATTCTGACACTTATATGTGTGGAAAACATTAACGACTTTTCTAATATAGAAAGAAAAGGGCTAAAAAGTTTGGGGCTATACCTAACATTCACGTTAGTACCAAAAATACATATTATAAAGACTCATATATTTGTTAGCAGTGAGTCACATAGTCTTTCCTTTTTTTCTACTGTGCTCAGACTTTTTTATGGAAGTAACATACACAGAGAAAAGTATATAAGTGATGGATTATTTGATTTCTATACTTTTTTTTTAACAACATGGAGATAAGAACGTGCTTATAGGCAAAAGGATGGAAGTAGATGAAAACAAGTAGAGTTTTAGTACTGTGGCAGATTCTAAGTCCCAAAGGTGGCTGCAATATCCTCTTTCTTTTCATATGCTCATCTGCAATGTGACTTTGCTACTCTCCCACTAAGTGGTAGAGTTTATTTCTTCACCCACTTGTCCACTGCTTTGACCATAGGATACAGTAGTCATGATACTGTGCCAGCCTTTAACTGGTTTGGGATGTCACTGAAGGACAGTCACATGGGAAACTTCAATTCCCTGCCTCTTGTATTATTTGTCCTTGGTATCTCTTTCAGAAACCAGTGTTGGACTGTAAGTAGCCCAACCCACATGGAGGTGCCACACGGAAGAGCTTCAGCCACATCCCAGCTGATCTCCCAGCAATAGCCAGCATCAACTACCAGCCATGCTAATGTGCCATCTTGTATGTCTTGTTCAATCAACACTTTAGGTGACCAGAGCTCCAGCCACTATCTGATTTCAATTGCATGAGAGATACCAGTGAAAAGTACCCTGCTGAGTCCAGTCTATCCACAGAACCATGAGAAATAATAATAAATTGTTTTAAAGTTACTAATTTGAGGGTACAGAATTGGAACAGGTACCAAAATACATATACAGGAATTTCGTTTTGTCAAGAGGAAAGTAGGAAAAGTAAAAAATAAGCGATGTTATGGATACATCCACAAATTGAATGGGTGAGAAATGGGAGTTGAGAATTTGGAAGCAATGTCACCAGTTAGAAGGAGAAAAAGATGAGACAGTGGCTTTAAGAAGAGGGTAGATATGTGAAATATCAGATACGTGGCAGATAAAAGCAAAAGGGTCATGGACACATTTAAAGGCTGATCGTGTAAGCTATAAATTTGAAGAATCCATCTGCAAGGGCCTGCAATTTTCTCCATCTATGCTCAGTGGATCAGGTTAGGAGAAGAAAAATCATGTGACTGGATTGATCTTGGAGTGTAACTTTAGAGAACTGGTAAGGAACAAAGAGCAAGAGAGCTGTGGGGTCTGACAGGTAGTGGCTGAAGCAATGACCCATGGATTTTAGGTTGTGGAGGGAGAGGAAATGAAGCTGGGAGAGACCAGATAATAGACATAAAAGAAAAGAAGATGGAGAAATTTAAGGTAAAACAGATTAGCAATGTGAAAGAAAGTATTGAGAAAGCTAGAGAGATAGTCTGCCATCTAAAAATAGAATTTTCTGAATTCTTTCATATGTTTGTACTTTTAAGTAATCTCACTAGTAATTAAGAGTTTTATTTATAAGATATTTAAAGACTAACAAGTTTAAAAAAAAAAAAACGTGAACCAGCTAATATTCCTACTAGTCAGTAATTTGTAAAAATTCCTGCACGGGAAGATGATTGACCATAGAGAAACAGATGAGATGTGATTTGCCTACCCCCAGTGCTGTGGACAGCAGGCTCTGTTCCACTGTGGGAGTTGAAGGTGCCTCTCTTTGCCTATATCTGTGGGCAGAGATGCCACACTGGTAGCATGAAATCAGCTTTGGTGGAATATTTACAACACAGACAGTCACAGACACTATAAATCTGGGCTTTTGTTAAAAAGTGGGTTGCTCTAGATTTTTTAGCATACCAATACTCATACCCTTTCTTTAACCCCCTTGACCAAAAAGAAAGAGAATTTAATTTTGTATGTTTTTTATAAATGTATGTATATTAACTTATGTCTTGTTTTGCATAATTGTGTCCAAAGGACATAATAGAAGACTATTTCACCATACTTTTATTAGCTGCATGAAACACAATTGTTGGAGTCAAGATTAAGTGATTTACTACATGTGAAAACACACTTTCCCTCTTCCCTATGCCAGAACATTCTGAGCCTGAGGAAAAAAGGCAACAAAACAAGCTGAAGTAAGCAAAGTTCAGTCATGTGAAGATGCAGGTCCTATAACAGCTATGGAATTGAAAAAGGGATTAACTGTGAAATGATTATTTTAAGAGGGGAAAACTGGAGCACTTCAGTCTCTCTTCTCAGTGAGTTAGTGGTGAAGGGGAATTTAAATCGGGGTAAGCATTCCACTTGGGTGTGCGAATATACCCGCCTGTGCTCTTAGCAAGTCACAGGACACCCCTAAATGGCCATGTACTTTCTGCCAGCAGTCACCATAGTAATGGTACATACATTACCATAGTAATGTATGTATATTAACTTATGCCTGCTAATTTAAATGATCACTTAACAAAATGATTAACTTCTCCTATTGCCCAATGGTGTAGCTGGTATTTTATAATCTGGAGCCTAAACGGGGTTAGCTCCCACTTGATCTTTCTAAGTTTTTTCCCAGTTCAGTTTTCAAATATGTCTGCACTTTTCTTTCTTCCTCATTTTGCTTTAGGATAGTCGCAACATTGAATGAATGAGTCCAACAGAAAGAAAAGGTTACTGGGAATATGAATGAAAACATAATCCTCAGAGGATTTCAACCTAGCACATTTGAAATAAGACAAAAATTTTATCTGCAAAGCAAAGCAAACCTGGGAATTTTGAGCTCTTACTTAGTGTACTAAACGATATTAATATTTTTTCCATTCATGCAATAAAAACGTATTGAGAATGACTTAGAGGTGAATATAAAGGTAATAAAGCTCCTTGTGACTCACTCTCAAAATTGCAATATAGACAAGAAAGGTTTTATTAAAATTAGAAGCATTTTAGCTTGTTCTGTTTCTATTAAAATGGGAGCACATTAACGTATTTTATTTTGGGGAGTATTAGAAGAGATGAATATGTAATAATGGTGTTGAAATGCAGGGTGATATTTTGAGACAGAAGAAAAGCACTAACAAAATCTTCATACCACTTGAACCCTGTTCTGTGACATTCTTTATCCAGGTGGCTTCAGCGATAACACCATTATGCATCTGCAGGTGTTATCTTTGTCACAAGAAGGCTTCCTTCCATATTTTCCCTTGAATACAGTAGGAAATAGACTGTATTTCCTACTAGGAACAAATGAAAAGTGAGGCTCATGGTAAATTCTGTTTAATGGTTACCCTGTTTAGTGAAAGAAAATTATCTAACAGGGAAAAATAATCTTTCTCATTTTTCCTTCCACGGGCACTTATTAAAATGGATTTTTAAAATGAATATGCAATGATACAGCAAATTAAGCTTGCTTTATCAAAACAGCAGCATACTATGCAATTTTGAAAATACCCCAGTTTCTTTAATTTTATGTAAGGGGGAACTACAATATTGTGGATACATATTTTGTCATTACTTCTAGATGACAGAATTTGAGGACAAGGAGGAGCTTTAAAATTTCAACAAGTTTACCCTTGAGGGAAAAATGCCATGTGCAAGGCTGAGGACATGGAGATTAAAGCTAGTCTGTAATGGACCGAATGTGTGTGTCTGCCCAAAATCTGTGTGTTGAAGACTTCACCACCACATGGTGCTATTTTGAAACGGAGCCATAGTGAGGTAATTAGGTTTATGAGGTCATGAGGTCATGGGGTCATGACTATATTACTGCCTTTACAAGGGATACCAGAGAGCTTGCTGACTCTTCTCAGTCATGTGAGGACACCATCTACAAGTCAGGTAGAGAGTCCTTACAGGATCTGACCTTGTGGATGCTGATCTAGAACATCCAGCCTCCAAAACTGTGAAAACATAAATTTCTGTTGTTTCATCTAATCTGTGGTATTTTGTCTTGGCAGCAAAAACCTTCAAATCGCTCAGTCTAGAAGGGAAAAGAACACCAATGATTTGAAAAGGAAAGGTATGCATGATGTAGAGCACTGAAAAATGACCTAGCTCTTCTCTGAGCTCGAGTAGAGGAAACTGAACCCAGGCGTTAAAGCGATTTGTCTGGGTGTGTGTGTGTGTTTCTGTGTTACAGGAATAAATACAATTTAAACCTATAAACTAAGTGAACTTTTATTAAGTGCTTACTATGTTCTACTTACTATAATAAATGCTTCTGGGAACATCTACATTTATTGCCACAACCAGCCTCATTTGACAAATAGAGACATTTGTTAATTTGCCAAAGGTCATATAACTTGTAAAATCAGAGTTGAGTTTTGAACTCAGATACTTGAAATATCAATGTTTTTGGAAGGTAAGGAATGTAAATACACTTGGAAGAAATTGGATTGTAAACAAATGCTAATCAGATGCTCCCTCTTATACCATATTGCCTATGGAAAGAGTGATGGGCATCTTTCTTGTTCATTCATGCTCTTTCCAGACCATTGTAAAACCTGGACTTCTTTGAGGCATGCAGCATCTGCCTACACCGCCTCTCACTACACTGATACCATCGTTCCTTGGTATTGTCACCCATCAATTGAAGGAATACAAAGACATGTAGGTGACCCTGCCTTTCTCTCTCTCTCTCTCTCTCTCTCTCTCTCTTTGTGTGTGTGTGTGTGTGTGTGTGTGTGTGTGTGAGTGTAAGAGAAAGACAGAGAGAGAGAGAGAGAGAGAGAGAGAGAGAGAGAGAGAGACAGAGAAAGAATCTATGAGTGATTATTTGATAGGATATCAGATTAGCCAGAAGTAATGGCCATGTATGAAATACTAATTGAAGATTATATTATCTTCTACCTACATCTCTCTCCTCTTTTCAGACCAGATAATGGAGTCAGAATGTGGAGATTGTTCATCATTTTCTTGTTTGCTTAGTAAAGTTGGCAATATGAAAAATGGTCAGAGCCTTCTGTTCCAAAGGACTGTTAACACTCACTCCATTTAGCCTCTTACCTCTTAACCAAAAAAAATGAGAATATTGAATCACTTTTAATTAAGAAGTCTTGAAAGTACTTTCTAATTAGGGTAATAAAAATTAACCACCCTGACCAACCTGAGTATTCAACCAAGCCTTGGTCTGATTAAGTTTAAGGGAATGTGCAATTTGTTTTTTATTGTTTAATGACTTGCTTTCAGGTCTTTAAAATCACATTTGTAGCCAACACCAAGTGAATAAATCGTAAGAAAAAAAGAAAAGAAAACCCCCACCCCACGTAACACTGGTCAACAGTGAGATCATTACTGACTTAAAAAGGCCCTAATCTGTAGTATCTTGGTGTGCTGAACATGAATATAAACCTGAAATTTTTTATTAGCTCTCGTTTTGAAGATATTTAATATAATTCATTTTATATGTTTCACCATGTAAATTTAACAAGTAGGACTGCAACAACATCCTAAATCAGCCTAGAATGATGTAATATTGCATTGCATTGCATAATACCATCATGCACACATCATCCAGAGTTGATTGCATCATTTTCTGATGCAATGCAATACCACTGCCAGGGGGCTGCTGAAGTAAGCTCACATCAGCAGTGCACTATATAAAGCCCTGTCGGAAAGGTACAGCATTAAAAATATTTCAGACTTTGTGCGAGACAGTTTAAGCTACTGTTCCACAGAACTGTTATTATTTTATCCATTTAGGCACAATACAGAACAGTAATGTCTCGAAAGTGCATTAATAGCGTGGACAATTTCTGCTCTATTTGGGGGGAAGTGACATTTGCCAACCAGAAGAAAAGTATCACTTCTCAAGTGAAGAAGGCTTATCATCTTGACTTCAGATGCAAGCTTGGTGACCAAGACAAGCCTTGGGCCCCGCATATATGCTGTGCTACATCTCCAACACAGCTTTCACAGTGGTTAAATGGCAAAATACCATCAATGCCTTTTGCAGTCCCCATGGTGGGAGAGAGCCAACCAACCACATAAAAGACTGTTACTTCTGCTTGGTTCCTCCTCTTTCTAGCAGAATAACAAAGCAAATGAAGTCGAGACTAGTCTACCCAAACGTTCCGCCTGCATTGAGATGACCGGTTCAACAACTTGCTGCAGGGTGATGCGAAACAAGCATGGAATGCTTTTCGCCTAGTGTCTACAAACTTTCTTGGGAATGTTAGGGCAGAAAACTACAAGGAACTCGTGGAAGACATGCTGATACAGTATCAGAAACTTGGATGCAATATGTCTCTAAAGATCCACTTCCTTCATTTCCATCTGGATTTCTTCCCTGAAAACTGTGGTATGGTTAGTGATGAACATGGCGAACGTTTTCATGAAGATATCGCATCAATGGAACAAAGATACCAGGGAAAATGGTCCACTACAATGCTGGCTGACTACTGCTGGACATGCCTCAGAGATGCTCCTGAACAGCTGTACTAGAGACAAGTGAAGAAATCTAAGTAGTCGTCTATGACTTGATTTTTAAAGGCATTAACTGTAGGCCTATTACTATTGGCATGAATTTGTGATGTAACATCCATTTATTGCAGATTACAAAAAAACTAGAGCCAAAATTAGAATTTGACTGTCATATTCGTGTTGAGCACATACAAATTGATGGGAAATGACTAATTTTATTTCAGGTATATGAATTTTGTAAAAATTTGTTGACCAGTGTAATTTTCATGACTTCTTAGAAAAAGTGCAGTTCTTACAGAGCCTGGTCATGATTTTTAATTTGCTTTCTGAAAGCTGGCTCTTTTAAGAAAAAAATTTATTTATTGTTACCTGGGAATTTCTGCAGAACTTGTGGCTACATAAAAATTGTACAAAATATTAAGAGACCACATTGTCCTAACCAAACTTGTATAGATAGTACTTTATCCAGAATCATGAGCCAAAACTATATTTTCTCTTATTTTGTAAACTCTTCTGGCTTTCTGAATCTTCTATATTAACACAATAATGTCATTTAAATGTCCTACTGAAGAGGGCTATATGTTGTATGTATTTTTTATAAAATATATCTAGTGTTGCATACTTTCATTCATTCAGCAACTATTTATTGACAAACAACTATGTGTCTATACGAGAAATAATGTATTAGAAAAGAATGTCTATGGAGTTTATGTTTGAATACAGTAGAAAAATCGATAGTTAATATAATTTTGAATAGTTATAAGTGATAGGCAGAAAAAAGAAAGTATAAAAAGTGTGATGGGAGGTAGAAAGGGACATATTTAGACAGGATGGTCAGGAAGCCTTCTCTGAAAGGAGAATCCCTTTGTTCTGGCAAAGGACACATTCTTCCTATCTATTATTATCATTATCTTGAACTTTGACTTTGCTGTTTTTCTCATTGAGACACTACACTTTGAATTTAGCCCAGGTCATGTGACTTGATAAACCAATGGGGCATTAGAAAAGGGGACATAAGCAGAGAGTTAAAGATAGTTGTATATCACAGTTTTCTTTTGTTATTCCACCTGTCAAGTAAGTAAGCCAAGGCCAAGGAGGTAGTTGATGAGAAACCAGGTGGAGAGAGGCCTCAGGTCTCCTTCCAATCTTTGCCTGGTGCTTGAGAAATTCTTGGACCTAAATACATTCATCACAATCTGAAAAGTTTTAGTTATTAATTCACTAACTGTTTATTCCATTCTCACTCACAAATAGGACTCTGATTTACATTTGACATCACTTAAATTTGATCAATAGCTCAGTGGGACTCTTCTCTTTTCCAGTTTCTATCTAATTTTAGGTAATTTTTTTGCTGCCTTTAAATTTATCAGTAGTTTCTTCAATAGCTTTTAATTGGCTCATAAGCCCAGTTTGTGATTAAAATTTCTTAGATAATGTATTATTTAATTTGAAATTCCTTTTAATGGTACTTGATAAATGCTACTTCTCTATTCTTTACATTCCTGTTTTTCTTTAAATCCTTGAACATATTTATGATAGCTGTTTTAAAGTTCTTTCCTGTGTATTTCATTACGTCTGTCAATGCTAGGTCTTTTTATATTTGACTGATTTTCCTTTGGATTATGGATTACATTTTCCGGCCTCTTTGTACATCTAGAAATTTTTGGAGTGGATGCTAAACATTTGAAACATTACAATGTTATCTTCCTTTAAATTGTATTTTGGCAGACTGTTATCTATTGGTATCTTGATACTTCTCAGATTTGTTTTTAAACATTTTAAGGGTGAGTTTATAGCAGCTTTTACTTCAGGATTTGTTTAATCCTGCTATTGACAAACAAGTGTTTTGGGGGTCTCTTTTGAATGGTTTTGGTGCTCAACCATGTCTTGCCACTCTATGTCACTGGCATTCAAACATCTGCCAACACTCTGAGAGCTCGGTAAATTTTTTAGCTTATAGGATAACAGGTTTTTCTTTTCCAAGCCTTGTAGAGATTCACCCACTATGTGAGAAGCTTAGAATTGAGGCAAAGACTGCAGGCCTTCTCAGAGATTTCTGGAGTTCTTCTCTGCAATCTCTTTATTTTCTGGTTATTTTCCCAGAAAATTCCAGCTGTCTCTAAACTTAAGTCTTTCCTCAAATCACTTTTTGGGCCCCCCTTCCTGTGCCTCAGTCCACTAAGTGCCTCCAGGCAGAAATCTGGGATGATCATGAGGCTTACTTCACTTGTCTTCTTTTTCTAAGAGATAAAAATCCCTTAGAAATAGGATGATTTCCATTTCCCAGTGCCAAAACCAAATTTTTAAAGATACCTTATCCAATTTTTTAATTGTTTATGATGTGGAGGCAAGTATAATACTAAGCCCCCTATCCAGTATGGTAGTGGAAATTCAAAAAACTGTTACTTGTTTGTTTAAGAGGGAAGATATTGTAGCAATGATATATACCAATGGAAATGATCCCAGTAAAGAGGGAAATCTGAGGATGCTTGAGACAAACTATATTTCAGAAGCAAATCCTTTGAGAACGTGAGAGTGGATGGAAACAAGCGCATGAACTGAGGAGTTGGCTGTATTAAGGAGAATGGGGATTTTATTACTAACTCAGAATTAACGTGACATACTAAAAAAGTCAGGGTAATAAAGTACAAATTAATAGTAATGGAAAGATTATCTCCATTATTTACTGTCTCATCAAATGATTTGTGTTAGCAAAACAGCAAATACATTAAAATATTTGTTCTTTATCTTTGGTCAAATTGAAGTGATTTTCCCCCCCCCCCAAATTATGGGACTTTAAATGTTAAATCCCTCTGTTCTACTATGCAGAGTCTCTTTTTTCAGGATCTATATATCCAGAAGGATCAAATAAAAGGCTAAAAAAATAGTACATGTGTATAACTTACTAGAAATTAATTTTGTACTTTCATGCTGGTCTGTTGGTTGCTTTCAAAAACATTTCATTCCATTGTTTTCTAGTTAGGAAACCAATACAATCTTGTATTTAAAATAGGACTAATAATACCCACATAATGGGGTTAATAGTAGTAGTAAAATAAAATTAATGCCCCATCCATAACTAACACTGAAATACCAACACCTTTCTTTTCTCTCTCTATGCAGAAGTCCTGGCTCATATAGTTTTTGTCTTGCTTATAAAAAATTTAAGTTTTCTGGAAAGTATAACTGACCATAAAGATATTATCAGATACCATCCATATGCCATGTAACAAAGAGGCACAATGTATTTAGTTCTTTTTCCTCCAAACACCCTTATCCCTTCTTCGTTCTAGTTTCTCCAATCTAAAATTGCCTACTTTTTCTACTTTTTGTCTCTTTTAGTCATTGATGGGTCTCCTGGGCCCACAGCATGCCTTGCACACAGTCAGAACCTGGGCTATTCCGTGGTGCATTTTGTGAACTGCTGCCATGGGGAGTGATTCACTTTAAGTTAACCACCCTGGTTTTTTTTCTCCCTGTGGAGACCTTCTGTGGCACAATGAGTAGGAAGCTTTCTTTCTTTGTATGTGTCAGAAACAGGCTGTATGCCAAGTCTGGTAGCTAAAACTTTGAAAATCACAATCTGTATGGCATTTATGTGCCAGTGATATTGAAAGGATTAAATCTTGCTATGCTCTGCTAGCCTTTGGGACAAGGCACCGCATTTCCTGTTATCAGAGCCCCTGTCCTCAGCTCTCACCCTGGTGCCCACGGATTTCAAGGAGCAGGCTGTGCACTGCTGCTCTGTGTACACGTGTCAGCGGCAGGAAGTCTATCCTAGGTGACAGCAGTGTCACTTTGGTATCACATCCTCTTTTACACCTGATCACACTTTCAGATTGGTCTGCCAAGAGAACTTCTGAGCTACAGGCTGGAGGAAGTGACTCAGAGAATAGATGCCAAATGGACATGTTGGCGTGCAGAGGAACCTGAAGACCCTCACCGGGACAGGTGAGACAGCACAAAGCTTGTGCAGCACGCACAGGTTCCCCCGTGACTGGCATCTCATCGCACAAAGTGGTAACAACTCAGGAACCAGGAAGCAGCACGTGAACCTGTACTTATGACCCAAAGATGAAGGTTCTTAGCAGGTGAAGACAGACTTTGAATGATTTTTTGTCTACTTGACAGAGTTAGACCATCATTGTGTTGGTGATATGAACTTACTCATCCAAGCATGATAGGAAAATTCTGACCCTGCTATTCCTCACCTCAAATCCACTCTCTTCTCACTCATGTATGATTCAATCCTTGGGTAACAGGGTCAAAATTTATAATAAGAAAAATACACACACACACACACACACACACACACACACACACACACACACACACACACATTTTCCTTCTTGTCCCCCAAAGTCCTAAAACCTGGAGCTACTCAAGACAACCAACTAAGGCACTAAGGGTAGAGGTAAGGAGAGGAGTAGTGATATCTGATCAATGATCAGATGTTTTCATATTTATATAGAAAAGGGGGAAAATCAGTTGATAGAAAGATGGGTGAGAATGAGTTTTAGACTAAGAGTTGAAAAGGAAGAGAGTCCTTAGGTTTTCTTTATAATGGAGACAGAGAGTAATGAGGAAAGAGGGGTTTGGGGAAATGTAGGCTATGAATTAAACACAAATAAATTAATTTGCGGGAGAGAAAAAAGCATCTAAAACTGGGAGTCGTTTTTACTAGTTATTATTCTTGGTTTCAGGATGTGCCACAAAATGAGTTATTTGCCAAGAACTGGTCATGTGCAAATGGGTTCTATTCTGATAGAATCAGTTTCACACCTGTGGTTTTTTCCTTGACAGGTAGTTGGGCACTCATTTCTAGAAGAAATGGCCATTTAGAGGGAGCCATATGAAGGTTTGGCAAAATATCATTCTAATCACAGCACATACCATTATCTTGACTCCTGAGTCTACCTCTTCTGCTCCTTTCATAGCCTGGGGCTGCCCTAAGTCATTCCTAAGGTTGGGCCAGTCCGGACAACACTAGTACAGCCCAGCACTTTCCAAAGTCCACATTCCAGGTTCTGTTCTCATGTTGACTCAGAGCCCTCCGAAGCGTCCCCAAACAAGTCTGATATTAACTAGGTATTTATGACTTGGTATTTTGTCTCTAACTGGACAATGCACATTCTAAATACTTTAAATAGACTAGTCAATGAGGTAAATGCTTAACATGAAAAGATTCCCAAATGATGAAATTTGGAAACTACACAAAGAAGGTTATTTTGAGGGTAGAAAGGTTTCCTTCCCAATCCTCTTTCAATATCACACTTCTTGACTTGTATGTGTCTAAGCCTTGTTTTTGCTACAGATATCCTCATTGAGCTGTACACTCATTATCATCCTCTGGTCAGCCAAAAGCATTTCTCCTTCTCAATGGCTTCTTGATCTTCTCTAGGGATTTCCCTGCCTGGTACAATCGGAAATTTAATGCAATGTTAATTTCTGGGGTCTTATCCTCACTGAGGAGACCAATAAGGTGAAGTTCTTGCTCTCACGATCTCCACATGACCAGAAAGAAGGCAAATGCTGTAAATACTGCAGTGAGAGGCCTTTTTTGCTGGACCTCACTTCATGAACCAGTGATGTTATGACTGAAAAATGCTTGGATCAAAGTTTATTTTTTTGCATACTGATGTCTAATTGCTACATCATCATTTATTTTTTATGGTGGGAGGACAAGTCTGACACCAAAAAGCCACTATGAACATTTGTTGTGTGAATTTTAACTTTCATTTCTCTGGAACAGATGCCCAAGAATACAATTGCTTAATTTTATTTTTTAAAAAAACCTGCACAACTATTTGTTATTATGTGTTTGGAAAAGGAAGATACAAGGATTAAGGACTAGAATGAATTGTTTGTTCCTATTAGTAGTCTTAAGCAACTTACTAAATGGCCCGGTACATCATTTTCCTTATTTATAAACTAAGGATAATACTACTGCCCACCCCATCGGGTTGATACAAGGATTCAATGTATTAAGAAGCAAAGTATTGAAAATTCCTAGCATGCAAGGCATGATAAGGAATTTCAGCTGTTAGTGTGTGCAGCTGGTGCTGCCACTATTATCTTTTGAGGTTGTCTGATGTCTTCAGACACCCTTTCTACATTTTGTTATTTCCTACATTATGGATGCTGGGAAGAACCAGAAAAGTTACGTTCCCAGATGTCTTTGCAACTTGAATAAAGGCAAATGACTTAGGTTCTATCATTCAGGCATCACTATGAAGACCTTGGATTCAGAAGTGAGCAACGTGCCAGCAAGTGACTCTTCCAAAGAACTTCTAAGGGCTGTAGAAAAAGAGTTTTAGAATTCAGTCCCTAGTTACTCATCTAACGAGCAGTATAGCATTTGATTTTCTTCTTGAAGAGTATCCTGTCTTGTGTTTGAGATTTTTTCTTCTAGTTGTGTCAATTTTGAGTGAGGCATTTTTAGTGATTATCAGACTACTTAATATTACTTAATAATTTCTCTTGCCACTTAAATTACACAATTTTAAAAAGCCATGTGTGTATAACTTAAATAGATCAATTTTGTTGTTTGTAATACTATACTCTACTAATACAGAAGACTAATGAGAGAGAGAAGAATAGAATGTCTTACTCTGCTTGAGCTGCTATAAACCTCAACTAGTTGGTATATAGACAACAGAAATTTACTTGTTATAGTTTTGGAACCTAGGAGTCCAAGATCAAGGCACAGGCACATTCTGTGTCTGGTGAGTTTGCAGATGGTTGCCTTCTCACAATGTGCTCATCTGTTCCAGAGAGAGAGCAAGCTTTGGTCTCTTTTCCTATAATGGCACTAATTCTATTGTAAGGACCCCATCTTCGTGACCACATTTAAATCTAATCACCTCCCAAATAATCACCTTACAGGAGATCAGAGCACTACATAAGCATTGGGGGTTAGGGGGAGCACAAACATTCAGTCTAGAGCAGAGAGGGAATTTGTTCTCATGACTTTTCTTCTTTATACACACATCTGGCTAATCTCTCTGAGACCATGTGATAGCAGTCAATAGCCACGGACTGAAGAAGGGAGGTACTCCTCAAACATTGAGCTCAGACAGTCCCTAAAACATTGTGGAATCCCCTATCAGACTGTGCCTCAGGTCCCATGCTATAATCACCATTTTCTAGATGGTTGAAAAAACTTGATAGAGAGAAATGAAATGGCTCTTTCAATTTACTTGATTGATAGAGGCTGGAATGGAACCTGTTCTTTGATGGCCCCTCTCCATCTCTCCTGCTAGTCTGGGAAGATGACCCAAACAAGCACATTCCCTCACACTTTGATGGGAAGAGACCAGCAAAAATCCTACAATACTGTAAGATCTTTCCAGCAGGACAAAACACTACTTTTTCCCTAACTAAGTTTTGATTATACTTTGATCTGAACTCATTTAATTAAAGTCTTCTCATTTACTCTTTCATAAATTTAAGCCAAACTTTAATTTCCCATGAAGCAACTTCTGGTAAAAAGCAAAATTCTAAGCAGTTTTTAAACTTCACAGGTGATGCTTATAAAAAGTAAGATACACAGAATGATTCTACCTCAATATCCAAGGCACTGCTAATTTTAAAGCTTGCTGCACAGAAAGGAAAAATCAGTAGGAAGTTCAGATGTACAAAATGGTTTCGCCCCCTGCCCCCGCCTTCCTAACTCAAGAGCATTCAAACTTTTTCAGGACTACACTATTTTTATTGCAATAAATAGGTACTGAACAGATCAAATATAAAAGCTTTTACCTAAAATGTACTTGTTTAAAGGAGCAATTTCATATAGGAAAAGGAAATGAAATTTCTTCCAAAGGATTTAATCTGAACTGATATGCACAATATAGCAGGAAATTGTAATCTTCAGTTATCTGATAGACTTGTATACCTTGAGGGCCAGAGAAGAGAGAGAGAGAGAGAGAGAGAGAGAGAGAGAGAGAGAGAGAGAGAGAGAGCTGAGAGAAAGAGAGAGAAATCATCTCATATCTATACTGTGATTGCTTCTAGCTAAATTCAGTGCTTAGTCTTTACTTGCATGTAGTCATTTCAACATAGTCACTTTTCCTGAATGTGTGTTAAATATTATATCTTCAAATTCAGGGATAATATTACAAAATCTGGTTACCCATTAGAATTTCTAAGAAGCTTAAAACTAACCCACACCTCACTCTCAGCTGAAAGCTACTGAACCAGAATAGCTATGGTGGGGCCTAGATGATCCCGTGGAACGCTGCTTTAAAATACTCCCTCTGCTTTACACAATAGACATGTTCCTGAAAATGGAAACCTTTTAAAATTTGCTGGAATTGGATATTGAAAGTCATTTAATAATGATGCTTTTTCAATACGAAAGCTATTCTCCCTTTTAGAAATGTGAATTTGAATTTTTAACATTGTATTTGCTTCAAATCATGTGAATGTTTACAGAGAGAGGTGCCAGTAGCAGAACGAAGGGCATTTCTTCACATGTGTGCATCAGAGATACCACTTGGACTTCACATTTACATTTTTTCCCCTAGAACATTTTCTCATTTGAGTCTATAAAGTAAGTAGGTCAGGTGGTATCATCACTATTCCACAGATTGATGAGGAATCAGGGAGAACTGAAATGACATTTAAAATTATCTTTGTGACAGGACTAGCACAATTTTTTTAACCTACTGCAGCATGTTATCTTTCTAATATGTATAAAGACATAAAGACATACATAAATTTATAAAGAGAGCTACTTTTAAATGATATGTAATTCTATATAATATGTAATATAGAATTATATTTTTAACATACTATTACACATTATTGTATCTATACTTTGACTTATATTTGTATATGTATTATTTATATACATATGCATATAAGTACCTCCTGCAAATAAAAATATTAAGGTATTGCTTAGCTTGAGTCCACCTCTTTGAGGTTAATAATGGACTTGCTATCAAATTGTACATCAAATATGTCAGTAATAAAAGAAATTATATCAGATGTAGCTTTCTTAACCTTAGGGAAGCGGGTATGGGGAATTGCAGGAGGGAATTACAAACAGAAAACCAAAAACCTGCAATCACTTGAAAGTGCTCAAATCTTATTTAAACAGCATGTACAATAGTTTGGTGCCCAAACTCAATTTTTATTTTAGGAACACATAACTTGTCCTTAGATTGTTTTCAAACCTCATTTCAGCAAAATAGGACTTGATCTCAAGATTCATCCACACAGCACTCTGCTTGAAGGCATACCTGCATGAGTGTCTTTTGGTTTGGTGTTAAATGTAAACTCAGGGTAAAGGCTTCCATTACAGATCTAGACAGTTCAGGATTTCACATTGGCTTTGCATATTGTGCTCAACTTGGAAGGCAATTAATGCTTTCTCTTGCAATTTATGAATCCCTTCTAAATCTTTATCCCTGATGATAAAAACATCAAAAATGAAGACAAGTTCCTGAAAAGAAAGTGACAGGGAAACTATCACATACATAGATTTTTCTGGGATTTTTAAAAATTTATTTGCTTATCTGGATGCTATTTGCCAAGATAAAAAGATATCAGCAGATTCCTCAGACCCTGAATGGCCAGCAGCAGCTGCAGCTCTGTTCATACAGGGAACATCTATGAAAGATTCTGGGCAGAGAGTGCAAAGATTTCAGTGTCAGAAAAAAACAAACAAACAAAAAAAAAACAACGAAATAACTCCAGGAACAACTAGGTCCTGGAAAGCATGAAGCTGGGAAAAGTACTGAAACTCTGGAATAGGAGAAGCCAGGCTCTATACAGTTAACCATAAAAATCCAGGGTCCTTAGCAGAAGAGAAGGGAGTGGATTCCTTGCTGTGAATAGTCCTAAGACTGTCAAATGCCTGCTCCTACTTGAATTTAGTGAATATGGAAGAATCTGTCCAAATCGCAGAAGCCTACACTAAAAGGGTTCTCACAAGTCAATGAACTACTCTACAGTCAAGGAGACTGACATATATAGATACATTCACATCTTGACTCTATGGAATTAGTGATTTGCTTATCCCAGAAGTATATAGTTAGATAATATTAAGTTTAGTTTTGCTTTTAGAGGGATCAGAATCCCTCTCTGATCTCTCTTCCCAAGGCACTATCTTCCTCTTGGAAGAAACAGCTCAGAAATACCTGATAGACTTTTAGCTATGACACTGTGTATGCGTCTGTGTGTATTTTGTTTTATTGTATCATTTTATTTTCTTTTAAAGTTTTAGGGAGTTTCCAGAGATATCACAATAACAGAGTTATTTGCAAAAACAACTCCCATTTTCTTTGAAGCAATGAGCTGAAAGCTAATGAACAGGAAACTGGAACTGCTTTCTCTTTGTATTTCTCTTTAAGAAAGTTAATTTGTACTTGAAAATATGTTTAAGACAGACTTCTCATTTGAGGCGCTTGAAGAATAAGTCTATCCTCTCAGAGACACTGGTTATCCAAGCAAGACAATGGCCAAAGCTATTCCACATCTATGATGGCAAAAGTCACTCATCATTAAATAAAACATTTAAGCAGTAATTTAAATATTACAGGCTATGGAACTGCTTAGGCAATGAACAGGAACTAGAATTAGAAGACTAGTCCTGTCCTTGAGCAAATAATTAAAACCTTGCTGTTTCTCACTCTTGTCTACAAAAGTGGAATGAAAATTCTGGTCATTCATCCATCTAACATGAAACAGTGAGAACTAATGAATAGTTACAAGGCTCTTTCTCAAAAGGAAGTCCTTGTGGGAGAAGTGAGCAAGAAATAGCAGCAGAATTTTCCTGAATTTCCAAGACAACCCTGATAGCAAATTTTATATCCCCTTGTCAGGTCAAACATCAGATTTTGTGCCGGATTTTTCTGCTAACCTCCACCAAACTCCCCTTTCTAAAGTCAGAGAATCCCAAAAAAAACTCAACAGAGTATGTAGAGAAGAAAGGCTTTGCTTTTTTTCACATAAGACATATGCTAATTTTCAGGGTTAATTTAGAGACATCACAGAAAAGTCATTTGTCAGTTTCCTCAGGCTTCCTCTTTTTGTGGGAAAAAAAGTGCAAATAGCAGTAGAGCAAGATCTCTCTGGACTATCTTTCTGCACTTAGAAGAATCTTCTGTCCTATCCATTTTCAGATGACTCCAAGTTCAGGTTTCTTAGAGAGTGCCCTTAAAAAAAAATTTATTCCAGGAGAACACAGCAAAAGAATCTTCTTTTGGACCAGAAATATTGAAAAAAGACTCCCTATTTTTCGCCAACTTTTTCAAACTTGCCACTTGGTTTGACTCACAGGGTGAGGGTATGGGTTGCTTTACCCTTGTTTTATTTAAAGATAAGCACTTAATATTAAAGGATGATCTAGGGAAAACTAGAAAGATATTTGACCCACTATGTCACCCAATAACTATATTCTTATATATTAGACTAAGGTCACAGATTAGGTTTTATTTAACAGACAACTTCTATTACAAAAATAGCAGGACTGTGATGCAGGAATTAGAATGGGAGCAAAGAAATAGAACACTCTAGATAAAAATATCATTATGGGATCTGGAATCTCAGAGTTACAAGGTTCTTACAAATCAACTAATTCAACTTTGTCCTTATTCATGATTCCCTTCCATGAGTGATTGTTCAGTCTGTTTTTTCTGATCCCTAATGCTAAGGAATTTGCTATTATCACTTTTCAAGTATATTCATTTTCATAATTCATGGAAAAATAACTAGTATAGATCCATAGAGAACTTGCATCTGCAGTGCTGGAGTGTGATTTTGTTTCAAAGAACAAAACATGGTCAATGCTTCATATCCTTATGTCAGTAATTGATTGACCAAGCAGGCAGAAAACCAATAAAAATAAAGATGATTTGAACAGCACTATCAATCAACTTGATCTAATTGACATTTATAAAATACTTCACCCAAAAACAACAGAATATACTTTCTTCCAAAGCTCAGATGGATCATCCACCAAGCTAGAAGCCACTCTGGACATGAAACATATCTTAACATTTAGAGGAGCAGAAGTCACAAAAAGTATGTTTTCAACATCATTAAACTAAATCAACAATTGAATGACAGTCATAAAATCTCCAAGTATATGGAAATCAAGCAAATCAAGGCATGGGCTGAATAAGAAGTCTCAAGAGTACTTTAAAATAAAAACAAAAACACAACTTAAAGAAATTGTGGTATTCAGGAAAAACAGTGTTTAAAGGGAGATTGTCAGTAATAATTGTATGTATTTAAAAAGAAGAAAAGATTTAAAATCTTCCAATAATTGGTTTCTGCCTTATGAAACTAAACAAAGAAGAGCAATGTAAGCTGAAAGCACTAGGGAGAAAGGAAATAATAAAAGAATTAGACCAGAGGTCAATGATTGAAATTGGGAAGGTAATAAGGAAAATCAATTTAACCAAAAGCTGCTTCACTGAAAAGATCTATAAAACGGTAAACCTCTAGTTAGGTAGTAATAAAAGTGAGAGAACACCAGTTGGCAATATCAGATACACAGGATGGGTCATCATTACCAATCCTGAGGACACTGAAAAGATAATAAAGTGCTACTACAAACGACTATTTGGTTACATATAAGATTACTTAGATGAAATGGTCCAATTCTTTGAGAGACACAAACTATAAAAACTCCTAGGAGAAAAAGACAATCTGAGTAGATAAATAGCAACTAAAGAAACTTAATAATTAATAATCTTAAAAAGAATTAGGTGAATTCTATCAAACATTTATGAAGGAAATAATACTAATTTTCATATCATCTTTAAAAAAACAGAAGCAGAGAGAGGACTTCCTAACTCATTCTAGGAGGTCAGCATTACCCAAATATCAAAGCCAGATAATTTTAAGAAAGAAAAACTGCAGATTAATATCTTTCATGAACATAAATATGAAAGTCTTCAACAAAATACTAGCAAATCAAATGCAACAATTTACATTTATCAGAATATTAAAAATTATACATCATGACAAGGTATATTGATTCCAGTTGTGCAAGGCTGATTCAATATAAAAAAATCAATGTATTTTACCATATATAAAGGCTACAACAGATAATTCCTATGATAGTATCAATTGATGTGGAAAAAGCACTTCAAAATTCTAACAACCAATTATGGTTAAAAAGAACTCATCTAAAAAAATAGGAATACAGGAAGATTTTCCCAAAATGATAAAGAACATCTACAAAAATCACTGCAGTTAATATAATCAATAATAGCGAAATAGTGGAAACGTTTCCCCAAATGTAAGGAATAAAGCAAAAATATCCTCCTCCATCCTAATTTAACATTATACTGCATGGAAAAATTAAATAAAAGGCACATAGATTAAAAAAGAAATAAAAATGTACTCATTACAGGTGACATCATTATCTAGAAAAACACAAAGGGTCTACAAAAGCATGCAGGGTGATATAAAAGCAGGTTTGTTCTCTTTGACACTGACTCCAAACTTAGGAAATAAATGAGTGGAGAAGGTATGACCAGTCAGACAACTGATACTGTACCCTGATATGTATAAGATTTTGTGCTTGGAAAATGCTCAGCAATGTCCATTTAGTCCCTACCCATTGGTAATAAAAGCCTTAAGAGGTAACATGATGAAAACAGTATTTGATGTATGTCACAATGGGGGTTAGAGAGAGAATGTGCTATAAAAATTCAAAGGATGAAAAGATCTGGGCAGTCCTGAAAGATTCGATGTAGGAGAGGGACATAAAAGTGAGGGGGGAATTCCTGGTGTTGGGAATTATAAAGGCAGAAGTGGACAGGAATCAAAGTACCAATGACGCTTGGACAACAATGGTTTTAAACTGTGTGGACACGTGCTTTCAGGGTAGACACCACACCAGAGGGATGAACAGAAGGTGACCTGATGAACACTCCCTATGCTCGGACAATGAGGAAGAAGAGGAAGAAGACGTAAGAGAAACACAGGCAGAAAACAATCAGATCTCTGACAACTGGGCAGAAGGGATCCAAATTTTCAAATTTCTTTTGACTTTTTTTTAGGACATGGACATTTCTACTACATAGATAAGGAAACTGAACAGTGAAAGAAGGATTGGCATGCCATAGAAACATTTTTAGAGAAATGAAAAAGTAAAAACATCAAACAAATCACAGATACATTTCCCTAAAGTAACACCGAGTGGGCTGCCTCTTCTGCTTCCCTTTCCTCTACCTCCATCTCTTCCGTATCTGCTATCCCTGAGACGGAAGACCTCCACTTCACCCTCCTACTCTGTGTCAAGATGTCAAGGATGGAGAGTTTTACAATGATCCACTTTCATTTAATGAATAGTAAATACAAAACATGTTAATTGAATGTTCATGCTATCAGTAAGCTACTAGTAAAGTTTGGGTGGAGTAAAAAATTATACTTGGATTTCTGATGGTGATGGGGGTGGGTGCCATATTCAAGGGTCAACTGTAATAGGATTAGTTCAGTTTGACCACAATGGAGAATTCATCTGGAAGTTAAAAAGAGGTCAGGAAATTGGATTTGATAGCACGGGCAGCATAGTGAGTCATCTACAGTTTTTCAACAAAGTAACAGAATCAAACAAGGAATTCAAGTTGTGATTTGCCTGCCACATTGTCTCCTTCCTTTTCTCTGAGTGGCTTCTGCCCATCCCAACTACACCGGTCTTCATCTCTCTCATGTTTAACATCACATTTCTAGTTTTAGCTCTAGTTTCTCAGCAGCATTTTACTTGTTTATTGATGTCTCTACCATGAAACGATGCTTTTATTTGCTTCTGTAATATTACTCTCGGCTGATTTTCTCCTTATTTCTCTGACCCCTCTATTTTGCTATCCAACCTCTTCAGTGATGGGGTGCTTTTTCTGGTCCACCCCCTTTCTTTTCTTCATTCTCTATACCATCTCCCTGGAGACTTCATTTATTACCATGGTATGGTACATTTCCATCTGTTTGGTTTTTATTCCACAATTTATATCTCTAACCCAAAATTCTTTCAGTTCCACTCTTAAATATACACCTATCTACATGACATCTTTTTCTGAATGCCTAAGAGTTATGTAAGAGCAATCTCAAATTTAACACGTCCAAAATTGTTCTCTTTATCTTCCCTTTTTCCTCCTAAAAGTGTACCCCATCACGTGCATTTTATAAGTGGCACTCTGAGTCCTACACAGTAATCTAGGGGTCATTCTTAGTTCTGCCCTTTGCTTTACCACTCTCAACCCTCACCCACCCAAGCCATTAGCTAGTCCCACCATGGTTTTACTTTTAAAATTTACCTTAAAGAAAACATTGTATACACCTACAATAGAACGTTACTTAACCCTAAAAAAGAAGGAAATACTGATGTTTGCAACAACATGGATGCACCTGGAGGACACTATACTAAGTGAAATAAGCCAGAAACAGACAAATACTGCATGATTTTACTTACATAAGGAAACTAAAATAGTCAATCATAGAACCAGAGAGTAGAACGGTGGCTGCCAGGGCTGGGAGTAGGGAAAACAGGAATGTATCTGTCAAAAGGCACAAAATTTTAATTGTGCAGATGGAAAAGTTTTAGAAATCTACTGCGTAACCCAGGACCTATAAGGAACAATACTGCACTACACAGTTAAAAGTTTGTTAAGAGGGTAGATGTTACCATAGTGGTGTTCTACAAAAGAAATTTAAAAATAAATTGTTTACTTTTCTTCATGTCCCAGTCCAAGCCATTCTTATCTCTTGTTTGAACCCACTGAAACAGACTCCCCCTTCTTGGTCTGCCTACTTCCCCTCTTGTCCACCTCAGTCCTTTTTCTCTACCATCACACCCCCAGTTGAAAATAGTTTAGTAGCTGTTAAGTTGAAAAAAAAATTAACGTAACTTGCCTATTCTTGCCCTTTCTTCACCTATGGTCTCACCTTGCTTCACAGTTTCCCTTGCTCTTTACACTTTAGCCATACCAGTCTTCTTTCAGAACTTAACATTTAAGTCTTATCGTAAGACTCTTACTGTCAATGGCCTCTGCTTCACATAGAACAAAAGCTCAAACTTTGATGTGAACTATAAGGTTTTGTAAGACTAGACTCAAGCCCATTTATCTGTCTTGTGTCAAAACACATCCCTTCTCATCCATCATATGTAACAACACAAGCTCATTTCTGTCTTGAGGCTTTTCACATATTGTTGCCTTTGCCTGGCAATCTCACCCTTTACCTTTTACAAGATCAGCTCCATCACAGCTTAAATATCAACTCTTCAGGAGACCTCCCCCGACCATCTTCTTTAAATAGGATGTTCCTTTCTGTGCTCTATCCTAACACCCTATTTATATCCTTTGGAGTTCTGTGGTCTTAGAATTATGAATTTCTTTACTTGCCTTTGTCTGTCTTCCACACTAGATCCTAAGCTCTAAAAGAGTGGGACTTTGCCTGTTTCCCAGCAGAGAGTACATATTCATGGTTTGATGCATGCTAAGCACTCACACATTTAAAAATTAATATGGTCACACGGTACAGGTAGTTTCAAGATGCAAAGTTAGGGTTTCAATGATGTGGTCCAGACATCACATCCCTGACTTATATTCTAGTCTCCTGTTTAAAGGTCAAAGTAGGGTGGAGGTTGAATATTTTTTCATGTACCTGTTGGCCATTTGCTTTTCTTCTCTGGAGAAGTCTTTTTAGCTCTTCTGCCCATTTTTTGACTGGATTGTTGGCTTTGTTTTTTTTGAGTTGTGTGAGCTCTTTGTAGATTATTGTTATTAGTCCTTTATCGGTTGTGTTGTGTGCAAAGATCTTCTCCCAATTAGTAGGGTGTCTGTTTGTTTTAATTATTGTCTCTTTTGCTGTACAGAAGCTTTTTAGTTTGATGTAGTCCCAGCTGTTTATCTTTTCTTTTACTTCCTTCACTATGGGGGAAGTGGTTTAAAGATTTTGCTGAGATGTATGTCATGTAGAGTTTTGCTTATTTTTTCTTCTATAAACTTTATGGTTTGAGGTCTTATCTCCAGGTCTTTTATCCATTTTGAGTTGGTTTTTGTGCATGGTGTGAGGTAGTGGTCTAGCTTCATTTTTTCGCATGTAGCAGTCCAGTTCTCCCAACACCATTTATTGAACAAACTAATCTTGTTACATTGCATATTCTTTGCTCCTTTGTCGAAGATTAGTTGTCCATAAATATGTGGTTTTATTTCTGGGTTTTCTATTCGGTTCCATTGGTCCACGTGTCTGTTTTTGCTCCAGTACCAAGCTGTTTTAATTATTATGGCTTTGTAGTAAAGTTTGAAGTCAGGGAGTGTAATCCCTCCATTCGTCTTCTTTTTAGTCAGGATAGCTTTAGCTATTCGGGGTTTTTTGTGGTTCCATATGAATTCCTTCAATATTCGTTCTATTTCTTTGAAGAATGTCATTGAGATTTTTATCAGAATCACATTGAATCTGTAGATTGCTTTTGGTAGGATGGCCATTTTGATGATGTTGATTCTTCCAATCCATGAGCAGGGGATGTCTTTCCATCTTTTTGTGTCTTCCTTTATTTCTTTTAACAGTGTCTTGCAGTTTTCTTTGTATAAGTACTTTACCTCTTTTGTTAGGTTTATTCCCAGGTATTTGATTTTTTTGGTTTCGATTTTGAAGGGGCTAATTCTTTTAATTTCTTCTTCTTCAGACTGAGTGTTTGCTATAGAAAGGCTACTGATTTTTGTGCATTGATTTTGTATTCTGCTACGTTACTGTATTGGTCTATAGTTTTGAGTAGGTTTTCTATGGAGTTTTTGGGATTATCTATGTATATAATCATATTGTCTGCAAATAGTGACAGTTTAATTTCTTCTTTCCCTATTTGGATTCCTTGTATGTCTTTCTCTTGTCTTACTGCTCTCGCTAGGACTTCAAGTGTTATATTGTGAGAATGGCGCACATTAATAAAACAGGCAACAACAAATGTTGGCGAGGATGTGGAGAAAAAGGAACTCTATTATACTGCTGGTGGGAATGCAAACTGATCCAACCACTATGGAAAGCTGTATGGCATTTCCTCAAACTGCTAGAAATGGAACTTCCATATGACCCAGCAATACCACTACTGGGAATATACCCAAAAGACACAAAAACACTAATCCGAAAGGATACATGCACCCGCATGTTTACTGCAGCACTGTTTACAATAGCTAAAGCATGGAAACAACCCAAATGCCCAAAAATAGATGACTGGATCAAGAAGATGTGGTACATATACACAATGGAATACTATTCAGCATTCAAAAAAGACAAACATATGCAATTCGCAGCAACATGGATGGACCTAGAGGGGATCATGATCAGTGAAATAAGCCAGAAAGAAAGAGAAAAATATCGAATGGTTTCACTTATAACAGGAATATAGGGGAGCCAAATAAGAAAGCAACATTCAGCAGGGAAGGAGGGGAGGGGGAGGGCTCAAGGGGGGGGAGGAGGGGAGCACGGAGGACTATGGTGATGGCGCCACGGGTGAACAGGTGGTGGGTAACTTATGGGGAATACATAATAATGTAAAAGATAAGAATAACAAAAATAAATATTATATTAAAAAAAAACAAAGTAGGGCGGAGGGAGGTACACAGTCATGTGAAACAATAAGAAGGTATAAGAGAATTTTGCTACT
>PVIJ01011060.1:0-56690 GCA_004024925.1 Scalopus aquaticus
GGTGGGGGGGGAGGGGGGGAGGGGCGGATAAGGGCACAAAATGGAAGAGAGGAGAATACAGGGGACCATGGAGAGGGATCACGGGTGAATTGGTGGTGGGCTGCCCAAGGGGAATACAAAATGTAAAAGACATAAAAAACAATAAAAAAAAAAAAAAAGAAAAAAAAAAGAACAGCTGGGTGCAGCAGAAGACCCTGGGCCCCAGGTCAGAAATGGGTGTGTTCCTGGCTCTATCCCAGAGGCTTAGGGCAGCTGTTTCCAGCGTGGACACAACTGTCCTGCCTGGGGGTGCCCTGCTGGTCTGATTGGACTGTTCTGCTGGACACCTGAGTCCGCACCGGGGGGCTCCCGGTGCGCTGTGTTGTTTCTCTGCCTTCCCTGGCGCCCCCTCTGCCTTCCCTGCTTCTGTGCTGAGTGGCTCAGGGCTAAGGCATTTGTCTAAAATTTATGTTAGTAAAGGCAAGTAGTACCCACCCCGCCTCTCTCCATGGCTGTAACACTCCATGATCTGCCGTAAGAAAAAACAAGTTGCTTAAAAATGACAATTATATATTATTTTTTAACCATTCTTATCTTATAGATTTGTAAAGTGCTGGGTCTCCTACTTTTTCATTTATAAACCATGAGGACCACATGGAGAGACAAGAAATCATAGTATACAGTTCCAGAAGGTCAAGGGGGAAGCCACTCAGCACTGAGTGCCGGTGTGGCTACTGAGGCCAAGATACACAGCCACCTGTGGCTGGCGGTGGCACTGCTTACTCTGTCAGGGGCTTTGTGGGTCCAGTGTGTGGCCAGCGGCAGAAGAGGGTTGGACCAGTCTTGAGGGTCACAAGGTGAAAAGATCCTCAGTCAGCCACTCAATGGGACTCTCGGGGGGCGTCCTACAGTCTCATCTGTGAATGAGGGGTCTGAGGGTCCCACCATAATATGCCCACTGGCACTGGCTCTGGAGCAGTGCACAGTATGCCCAGCAAGAAGCTGGGAAGCTGGTGCCCCTGAGGGCTGGCAGGACCAAGGGCCTGGGGAGAGAAGGGGCTTAATATTCAGGACATGTCATCCTTACCATAAAAAAATGAAAAGAAATCAGTGCCTGTGGAAATTTCTCCACACAAATGCACATCAGCGAGCTGGCTTTTTTTAGTTCTGTGTTAATAAACATGAGCAGCCTGCGTGCCACCTAAGTGGGGGTTGGGGCTTTTTCCCCCTTTATTATGTGTCTTGTTTTACCTAGAACATTCAAGAAGGTGTGCCTGAGGTAGGAAGGGAGGTAGGTGCCTGAGGTAGGACTGGGGACCCGATGATGAGCCCCAGGCCTGGGGGAGTCCGCACACTGCTTGCTTCCTTCAAGTATGAAAGAGCACAGACAACCACCATAAACTAGGCGACAGACTCCACCTGCGGAACCTGGAGTTTGTGTGTGTGAACAGCAGCGGGGAAGGCAAGGAAGACTCACTGACAATAAGATGAACATGAAGACACAATACAGAGGAGTGAATTCAGTAAGAAATGTATGAGATAAATACATATCTCTAACATATTCCAGCAGGATATGGGGAAAGATCCCAGCTGATAGACACAGCAACAAGCTTGTGTCTTATGTTTCCAGAAGTTCATTTTCATGTTTTACAAAATGTAGCAAAATTTAAACTGATTGTTAGAGAAGAAGTAGACATGTTGATATGTTGATTCTAAAGTCCCAAACAAGAGCTGCTAAGAAGATCCTGATGAAGAAGCGTCACAGAGGGAGCATAAGAAACATCAGATACTGAAATGCTGAACAATAATTAGAACAACCTAGAATTGGCCCTTGATCTCACTCAAGGACTCAGGAAAACAGACAGACAAGAACAGACTTAAAGACATATGGGAACATAATACACGGGGAGGTGGCATCACAAACCAGCAAGGAAAAGACAGACTTCACAATGAGTGTTTTGGGGCTACTAGAAAAGGCTTTATTAAAAAAAGGTTGACATTAAACTCACATCTTATAAAAAACCAAAGGCAAATTCTAAATTAATCAGAGATTTAAATATAAAAATTAAGCTATAATAAAACCAAAAGAAACTATGGAAAATTCTTTTCTAACCTTCACATGAGAAAGGAAATAAAATAAACCCAAAACCCAGAGGCTTCTTATATACACAAAACCTGAAATACTAAAAATTCTGCCTAATTAAAAAAAATACCTCAAGCAAATTCCTTAATATACAAAGAGCTCCAAGTACTCAATAGGAAAATGATCAACATTCCACTAGGAAAATGAACCAAAGATATTAATACAAAAAAGCATATTAGCAAACCCTTGCTCTCATTCATGATAAAAAGATCGGAGGTTAAAACTACACCAAGCTATCCCTTCTCACCTTCTACACCAGAAAAATCTAAAAGTCTCATGGGACACTGTTGCTGAAGCTATATGGGAACTAGCTCTTTCACAGGCTGCTGGTACAATACTGTCCTACACCATTACAGTGTATGTTGACACAACCCAGTAAGGAACAATGCGGTGACATCAAAATATATGCGGTACCCATTGACCCAGCCTCTCTTTTTTTTTTTTTTTTTGAAATTTATTCTACATAGCGACTTGCACACACTGGAAATCCCACATAGAGGACAATGGCCACAGCCCTGTTCATGGAGATAGAAAAGGGAATACTAGTCACATTTCCATTACTAGGCGAGAGGCTATAAATTATGGCACATCCGTGAAATAACACTGGCTGTGTAAAAGGCAAGGCACCACATACTAAAGGGAGAGCTCTCCCAAATGCATTAAGTAGAAAAACCAAGCTGCAGAATATAACCAAGCTGCAGAATAGTTTGCACTTTGAGTGAAAAATGAGGGGCAGGAAGAACACGTATTAGAGAAAAGAATAACCGGCCATTCAAAGAAGTTTCTGAGAGGAACTACACAAATGCTTTATATCCACAATTTGCTTAATCCTCGCAGTCACCCTAGGAAACAGGCCCTTCATCCTCACTTTTCAAATGAAGGACAGACAGCTGGGAGGTCAAGTGGCTTGCCTGGGATCAAGTGTCCATAAGCGCCAGACGGAGCGCACATCGAGACCTGCTGCCCTCAGAGGCACCAGGGCAGTCTGCCTTGCCCCTGCCCTGCCCCACAGAGACCTCAAGGCTCACATCCCGTGAACACTGGCTGGTGCTGCCCAGGTGGCCCAGCAAGGTCTCTGCCCTCTGAGCTTACTTATAGTGGACCAGGCTGAACTACATGTAGATCCCAGCATGTGGGCAACACAGGTCAGCCAAGGCTCAGAGGAGGGGCTGGGTGCCCAGGGGGTGCTGGGTGGGTGTGGGCGGGGCAGAGACAGGAAGGCTGGCTGAAGGTACATGCGCTGCTGTGGTTGGCTGTCTGGAGAGGCGCAGACTGAGACCCTAAGCTCTGCTCGTACAGCGGTGGGGGAGGGGGTGTGTGTGTGAAAGAGGCAGTGACTGGTCTTCACACAGATATCCCAGCCTTTCAGCTGAGCAGGGCAGGGGCGGCCTTGACCTGGGGAGTTGGAGGGGTCTGTCCTCCTGCTCCCCATATGGCAGAGCATCCTGCAGCTCCATCTGCATGCCTTCCTCAGTGTCCTGAGCACCAACTAAAATGCCCAGCAGGGTCAGGCCTGGATGGTGCCTCCGCTGGTCTTCGAGCGAGGGGACGGCAAGTGTGCAGTGGAGGTGGCACCACCATCCCACACCGCAGCAATGGCCATCACTACCTTCACCCAGCACCCTGCGCTTTGGCAGGTACATGGACACTGAGCATGCAGCCCTCAGAGTGACACCAGGCCCTGAGGGTACCAGATTTTCTCATCTGGGGGACATAATCTCCCCAACATGGGACAATCTCTGGACTCACCACAAGTCCAGGCATCTCTAGCAACATGTCCTGAAGGGTTCTGTCCCTTCCAGGAAGCAATGCCCAGAGGACATTCCAGAAGTATGGGGAATGGACCATCAAGAAGCCATCTAACCAGTTGGGGGTGGGAGGTGCCCAGTGGGCTGGGCAGCAGCCAGAGTCCCCACACATAAGCTGAGACAAGAGTCTGAGCAGAGGCCCGGCCTACTCTGGATTCTGGACTACCTGGCAAGTGGATTCTGGAACAAGTGGGAACAGGGACAGAGGATGCTGCAGGTCCCCAGGGTAACAGGCTGGCAGGAGCCTGCAGAGGAGGGAAGCATCAGGGCCTCAAAGGGGGTTGGCCGTGTGGAAAGTAGACCAGGGATCCAGGGGTGTCGACACCTCAATAATGAGAGGGCAACGAGGTATGAGGTGCGTTGAAGGTCCGTCCCTGCCCCCTGTATTTGGAAAAAGGAAGCAGGCGGAGGCCGGGAGTCTATGATTAGACAGTGCTGTGAGCCTGGTGACGCAGGGCCGGGAGTGGGGACAGTCTCCGCGGGCACCGTGAGCTTTCCGCTCACAGGGAACCCAGCAATTTTCTACCCACTCCATTTCCAAAAAAGATACACTTATTTTAAATGTCACTGGGCTGCTAGTCTGGTCCCTTTCCTGAGCAGCAATGCAGACTGGCTGTGGGGCAGCCCCACCCTGCCAAGCATGGGGAAGCAGATGGGGCCAACCCTGGCTCCGGAAGCCCCGAGGGGACTTCTCCAAGTAAGGGGCTCCACACACCCCCTCCCCATCAACACCAACCTGCCTGAATGAATAAGCACTGTGATTAGGCAATGCTGAGGGCCAAAGATAAATTCTGCTTAATCATTTTGAGCTGAAAATAAAATGAAATACTGAATGGAAGAAGGATGGACAGCGACGTCATCAAGCAACCATAGTAAATGTTCGTGGCAGGATCTGGGTGGTAGATACGTGGATGTTCACTTAAAATTCTTTCAAATTTCCTATATGTTTAAGAATGTTCATCAAAATGTTGGCAAAGTCCAGAAGGGCCAGGTTTGCATGCTGGCATCACCTCTGAGAAGTGGGCTGGGCCCAGGACAAGGGCACAAAGCACGAGAGATTGACCAGGCTGGGCTTCCTCACCAGAGGGGTAGCTGTCACACTGGCAGTGGCCAGCCCAGGTGAGGGTGACTGACAGACAAGCTCTCTAGGCCCCTGTAGGCCGGGCCTCTCCTCGGGGGCCCCCATGTGCTTCATCAGAAACATAGATGTGGAAAACCATGTATGCATCCGTGTACATGGGTGGTGGTGGTGGTGGTGGTATTCATTATAATAATGGCAGCAGCGTGACTATATGCCTTAGATGTGTGGTGGGCCCTAGCTGGGAACTATCCTGTAGGGAAGTGGCAGAAGCAGCATGTCCCAGATGAGCAGATGGAGTCCTGGGACTCGGCTGGTGAGGGGCAATCCAAGCCTAGCCCACCTGCTCAAGCAAGGAGCCGTCAGAGGTTGGTCAGGAAAAATGACATATGGCTCTGCTGTGGACACTTGACCACTGTCTTCCTTCTGGAAAATCTAGGAGGGATGGGAAAGACTAGGAGAGCCCAAGGGCAGGAAGAAAGGGGTGGGGGCATGAGAGACTGCTGGACTTGGGCGGGGGCGCTGGGAAAAGCTGGGGAGCCCATGGCTATAGGCCTGGGAATCAGCGAAGGTGTTTCCCACTAGTCCTCTAGGGCTGTGGTTACTGAGTCCAGACTCCTACAGCAATAGCAGGAACCAAGGAACTTCCTCTATTATTGGTCCTGGCATTCTAGGTATTTGCTCAATCCAGCCTTTGTTGAGAACATGGTGACAAGCTAACCCCCACTGTGCCTCTAAAACATGGTGTGCTTGATTTAGCTATCCAAGTGTTGGCTAATGAGCCTTGGTCCCTCATCGGAAACTGGGGGCCTGTGTGACATGAAAGCAGTTGTAGGTCTATGCACCAGCTTCCTGACAGTTGGCGTGCAGTCCCATGGGTGCTATATGAGAAATGACAGGTCACCTTGCTGAGCCTGGGAAAAGCCAAGGACCCTCAGGCCGGCATGTCAACACCACGGGGGAAGTGGCACGGGGTCCTGCTCACAGGCCTGCCCCCCGCGCCAGGCCTGAAGGGTCGTGCACCCAGCTCTTGTGCATTAACTGGGGTTTGTTTCCTTGCCGACCAGCTGTGAACTAATTACAAAAAGTTCTAACTAGTCAAGCGCCCTCTCCAAGCATATGTTCCCAATTAAGTCAAACTGCAGCTGATTTTAATCAATCTTCCTTGAAGCAGCCCAACTTGAAGACTCCTCCAGAGGGAAGGAGGAGAGCAGGAGAAGGCATCTGTACACTTAACACTCCAGCAGTCTGCCCATCAAGGCACACGGTGGTGCTGGAGACTAAGGGACCCCTCTTCAGTCCAGGTCAATCTGAATGCAGTTCTGAGGTCCATACAGAGGAAGCCTGGGGTGCACTAGACAGAGGGTGGGAAGGATAGGGAGCCATATAGCCAAGTATATAGCCAGATAGGGCCAGGCTACCAGAAGGCCGTCATGGACTCTCCTGCTGCTTCCTGAGACTGATGGATCCAGATACACGGGTGAAGGGGAGGAGGGTGCAAAGGCAGGTGGCACGAACATTCAGGGGGCATCAACTGTGAGTTAGTGTCCTCACTTGACCCCTCACTCCAATGTGTAGCTTCAGAATATCCACCTCCAGGAGCAAAGGGAGCAGCATGGCTATCTAGAAGGCCCTACCCTGCACTCTTCTAGGCTTGTCTCCCATTTTTGATGTGGAAACTTAGGGAACACCAGGATCTGCTCTGCCAGTAGTAAAGAAACCAGACCCCACATGCAGTACCCTCTCAGCCACGTGTGGGCACTTTCACTCACACACAGCTTGCAGGTAAACTTTGGGCTTCATGCTGCTGGTGTCAGCTGGTTTCCCACTCCTCATATACATAGTGGATGGGAGACCTGGATGCTGAGAGCAAAGTCACACAGACAAGGACCCGAACCTTCTCCAGGCAGCCCCCTTGGGCAGGATCAAGCTCCAGTACCATAGTGGGCCTCCCCCTCCCACTGTGCTCAAGGCTTACGTAGAGCACAGAAATTCAGCCAACATCACTCATGCCACTTGGGACGCAGACCAAGCTAGGCAGTGACCACCCCGTTTTTTCCACAGTAATACCTACTACCTGAGGTAGTAGCAGCCACTGGACATGGTGCTCACCTAGCACCTTCAACACCCTGGCCAGGAATCACTGCAGGGCTCCTTTGAAAGGTCTTAAAGTCCAGAAATAGGGAAAAAGGAAGTGAGCAAAGTCATCCAGCCATGATCTCAGACTGTGCTGGGCTAAATACCTGGGAAGACATCCCTAAGCCCACTTTAACACGGGCATCAGGATTCACCTGCCAGCAGCCCCGCTCTCTATCCAAGGGCAGCAGTCCAATTAAACAGCACAAGATGACAGGTCCTGAGCTGTGCAGTCCAGAGCAGCTCGCAGCACCTCATTTTATCAAAGTTGTCACTTCTCCCATCTCCAGGCATTGGTAATAAAAAAGAGATTTGATTTGCCTCTAATAGGTGTCAAGATAAAATCAATGGTCTGTCCAAAGTTTGGGTAATGGTAAACCTGCCAGTTTCTTGCCATGGAACAATTTAGACAGGAGGAGATAAACAAAAAACAAAGCAAAATGTAAACAGCAGTCCAACATCAGGATCACAGGAAAGAAGAGATGGGTTTGAACACTTACACCAGACCCAGCTCTCGCTTGGACACCCCACCCTCCATACATGCCCATCACATGAGCTCCTACAACAAAGATACCAGATGGACAGTGGGCATGTGGCCAGCAGCGGAGGAGGGAACAATACTCACGGAAGAAGAAGACCACAGGCCTATGGCAGGGCATCCTTTCTGCTGGGCTCTGGGACACTCTCAACAACCAGGGGAATGAGTGAGATTTAGTGTAGTCATGTGAGTCAGAAAACTGGCTGTCTGTGGGTTGAGGAACCATGTGCATTCAAATTTATGAAGAAAACAGGAGGCTGGGGCATGTCTGATGTGAAACACCAGCACTGCCTGCTAGTGCTCACCTGCAGGGTGAACCTCTCAAGCTGTGCTTCTAGAACCTTCTTCTCTTCTTCCAAACGACTCCTCTCCCCTTCAAGTTCTTCAATCTTCATCCTACAAGAAGAGTAAGACTGTGATAGGGCCCACAATGGAGATGTCCCACTCTCTGGGTGAAGGTGAAAGGTCACAATAAATTGTGTTAACTATGATGTTGGGAATGACATTAAGAAAAGGCTGTAAAAATATGCAAGCACAGGATGCATGCACAAGCAACATCTGTTCAGATGAAGAAGGTTCTACCTATTGACCACGCTCAAAGGGAGTATGGAGAATTACTTAGATCCCTCTAGGTACATGTGGGACCTGTGTATGTCCCTGTGCCCTTTGTCCACTCCCAGAAGGCAACATATTAGAAAGAATACTGAGAACCAAGAACATGAACCTGTAGAGTCTTTAACACTACGGAGAGAAAGATCTCTGTGGTGTGGATGTGGCTGAAGCCTGGAGGTGAGAGAAGAACCAGGGCAAGGGGCAGGGCAGGCTTTGAGTGGCTGTCCTGAGCCCCCAGAGCCTTTACGGGATCAGAGGCCAAGGTCCCAAGTGACCAAGAAAGGAATGGGGGCAGGTTTCAGTTCACCCTAACAAAGTGCCTATTTTGGTCATCATTTTTAAAAACCAGATTGTTTGTTAGGGCCTGCAGAGAAGAAGTTTTTTTTTTTTTTATTCAAAGGTATAATTGGATAAGCAGATTTGTTTACAACCATTCTTGTGAAATACTTTTTAAAAAAATATGACCAACTTCTTTGCAAATAGCAGACACATACCTCAACTACAATGACCTAATTTTTGGTGGATAATGTACATGATTAGGCAGAAATAGACAAGCTCACGCTGGCAGATTAACTATCAAATATTCAGTCAAAACTGCATTTGTGGCCCCCACTTCTTGATCGATTTCTATTCCCACTTCTTCGTCTGCCATCTTGCCGACTCCCTGACCGACTGCACTGTTGACTCTGTCTACCTGCCTGGCCACCAGATCGACCACCTGATCGGCCTGACCAGCCACCTGGCCAGCCACTCCTCTGTCTGGAATTAGATGTATTTCCATCATAATATTCTTCAATTTCAGGTAGCTTGGCTGGCACTGAGAGTATCCAGTCTGAATCATGTAAGTGGCAGTGCTGACCACTTACACAGGTCCAAGAACAGACTCTTTCCTACAAGCCAGAATGGAACAATTGTATTCCATAAAGAACTCCAGGGAATTGTGATTCAGGACAGGGAGAGAATTATCTCTAGACAGAGAACTGTCCGGGACAGCCTAGCAAATCTAAAAGCAAGGTCATAAATAACCAAATACTTTCCAAGAAACCTAGTTGTAACTTTGAAAGGAGTTCAAGAATATTTATATAAAATGAAAACATCGGAACCCAACAAACTAATATTCACACTGTCGGCCATATAATCTAAGATTTTAGGCCTTGTAGCATAGAAAACTCCTAATAACCTATAATGAGGAGAATAAGCAATCAATAGGAATAACTCTATCACTGAAAGGTTTAACACAGATAGTGGAAGATACAAAAAAAAAAAGAACAAGATGAAAAATACAATGATAGAATTAATGATTTTGCAAGAAAAAAGCTTAGTATACATGAAGATGGTGTAAAGAAAACTTTTCAAACAAGAAGAAAGCAATTGCTCAAAATCAGTGATAAAGAAAAATAAAAACAACAACAACAACTTGCAAGCAGTTCAGGAAGGAAAGAAAGAGAAAAATCTTTAAAAATGAAAAGAACATCACTGAGCTGTGGGATAATGTAATGAAGTATTACACACATGACTGGAGTCCCTGATGGAGAGAGAGAAGAACACAAAAAATACTATAACAAAGTTCAAATCTAACGAAAATTAGAAAGCCACAGATCCAAAAAACTCAACAAACCCAGAGCACAAAAAACATGAAGAAAATAGCACCAATCCAATTGCTCAAAATCAATGATAAAGGAAAACAAACAAACCCCACAAAACTTGTAAGAAGCCCAAGGAAGAAAGATACTGCATCAGAAGAACAAAGCAGATTTCTATTTGAATCAGAGCAAATGAAAAGGAGAAAAATCTTTAAAAATCAATAGGTTAAAAAAAAACAACAAACAAAAACAACCAGAATCCAATACCCAGTGAAAATATCTTTCAAAAACCAAAGCAAAATAAAGATATTCACAGACATACAAACATGGAAGAAGCTCTCACTAGCAGACCCGGTCTGCAAGCAATGTTGAGCAAGGTTCTGAAGGCAGAGGAAAAGGACACCAGATGGAAACATAGACCCAAACAAAGGAGTGTGGAACAACAGAAATGGAATGTTCACGATAATTTAAATAATTTAAAATATTTAAACTACTATTTTGAAGATTGATTGTTTAAATGAAACTAATTTTGTATTGAGTTTAAGACGTAAGTATAAATAAAATATATTATTACAACAGCATAAAGTCTCAAGGGGGAAAAAAAGACTTCATACATAAGGCTATATACTACATGTGAAAAGGTTTAACATCATTTGAAGGTAAACTGTACAGGTATACTGTACAGCCTGAAGCAATCCTAAAATAATAAAACAGAGTTGCAGCTAAAAAGCAAAAATAGAAAAAGATGGAATCATAAAAAATATGGTTAATTAATTAGAAGGCAGAAAATCAAGAAGGGAATGGAGAAGAGATGGGACAAGAAGAAAATATGACAAGATCAAATCTAGTAACATCAAGAATCACATTAAATGTAAATGATCTAAACACCCTCACTTAAAAGGTAGAGACACTATAAAATGAATTATAAAGCAACTCAATTACATGCTGCCAACCAAAAAGCACTTTAGAAGTGCTTACATAGAAGTGCTTACATTAGAAGGTACAGACATAAAATGCAAACACTAAGAAGAGACAGACAAGGCAGAAGAATCTGCTAATTTCAGGGCAAAGAGCAGCACTCAGAACATTTTATAACAAGAGGTCAGGTAATTGACACAACGAAACAGTCTCACACATTTACACACTAAAAGGGGGACTATGGAAGAGATGAACTCTGTCTCTGGTGAATCCTCTCACCCCTTGCACCTCTAGCCTACACCCCAATTCTTCTATGCATAAATCAATCAATCTTTATAACAAAAAAAGGTACCTGGAACATATCACTTACAGCAGCACCCAAAACCATAACATCTGGAGAGATAATATTGGGACCGCCATTAAAGGCGTGCACACTGGCAACGGCAAGGTTGTCAGGTAAGCTGAGAGAAATCAAAGGCGAGGCAAATATATGGAGAAATGTATTTGTTTATGGGTGGAAGACTTGATTTAAGATTTCACTGCTCCCCAAACTACTCTGGAGAATCAAAGCAATCCTAGAGAACAATCCCACAAATTTCTTTACACAAATTGGCAAGGGACACCTAACACTGCACACTGCCCTTCCCAGGGTCTAAGTACCAGCCCCACTCTGGATAGTACCCTGACATGTGCCCAATGCGGGTGTTTCTGCAACAATGCAACAAGCTGCCTTTTATAGGGCAGATCCCTGCACTGCCCTGAGCGACTCCATATTTCACAAGGCAATAGACTAGCCCTGAGCTGCCAGGTTGAGGGAGGTCTGCCATGCATTGTGGGAAGAGTAACTGCCAGAAAAGGGATTCTGGTACCCAGTGCAGGCTGAGTGTTCTAGTTTACATCCAATCCACTAGGAAAGCATTCCTCCCCTTATTGTTAAAAAGGGGAAACTGAGGCCCACAGAGGATAAATGACAGCTGGAAGGTGGCCTATAGATCCTTGCAGTCAGGTTCCAGTGCTGATCCATGCCAAGATCCTTGGAGGGAGGGATATGTGGTCACCTCCACGAACACACCTTATGTGGAAGGTTTTTTGCATCTTAAGTAAAGGCTGGATAGAAGGCTTGCAAGACCCCTTTTAAAAGCAGGTATTACAGATTCTGAAGACTTATAAGCATAACGTTCTCGAGGGCTAAATTAAAATAAGTGTATGTGTGCAGCTACAGCCATATTAATAAAATGGCCTCTATAATCCATCCTGGCTGTCAGGAAATAAACCCATAAATAACACTTGTTTATGCATTTTTAAAACATGATATTTTCCTTTCTTCTCCTCCCCTGCTTTTAAGGCAAACTGTTACCTTACTAAGTGAAAGGGAGAAAGAGAGAATGAATAAGTATGTGCATGTGTTTGATCAAAAATGCAAAAAATTGTTCAAGAATGCTGATCTGCCTTTAGATGGTTCAATGCAATCAGCTATGGCATAGGTTTTTTCTTTTTAAGGGTGTACACAGACAGATAGTAAGCTAAATGTTAGATAAGACAGACACACAGGTAGACAGATGAGTGGAGAGATGGATAGGTTAACAGATGCATATAAAGATAGATGAGAGATGTAGATAGATGATAAGTAGGTAGATGGACAGATATATGATAGATAAATGAATGAAGGAATAGCTGATGGATAGATAATAGATGATAGGCAAATGGATGAATAGATGGGCAAACAGATAGATGGCAGATACTTAGATGATGATTGATAGATAGATAGATAGATAGATAGATAGATAGATAGATAGATAGACAGACAGATAGACAGACAGACAGACAAAGTTGGGCTGATATCCCAGATCACTACTTGAGAGGGTTAAGCCAATAAAAGTACGGATGCACATGTCTGGCAGGAGAAATCAACCAGAAAGGAGGAGTTGTTATCTACCCTCAAACATTTCTAATGAATATATCACACACTCTGAAAACCTTTTGCAAGAAGAATGCTAGTTTTTGCCTAACTAGAAAGCAGGGTAATTGAAGAGGAGCCTAAGATCTTGAAATGGTCCAGAGAGAGGATCAACAATGGAACTGGAGGCACACTGGAGGAGCACCTTGTCCATGATGCCACTTGCCAGGCTGATGCCTTCTGGTCTGAGACTACAGCATTGCCCTGCGAGCCTTGTTCTCTGACAAGCCCTGACCTTTGGTCAAGGCTATGGTGTCATGTCATTGCTTTGGTTCCTCCATACCCTTCATGAGACAGGCTGCTTTGTTTCAGAGCTGAGCAGGGCATCTGGTTCACTGCAGGCATGGATGAGCATGTCCCTAAACAGGGAAGTTGGGGTCCTGCAGGGGAGCCTGGTGCACAGAGCGGCTGATAGCATCAGATATGGAGTCATTCAAACAAAGAGGATGAATCCTGCTAGGGACTGAATGCTTGTGCCCCCTACACTACATATGTTGAAGCCCTATGTAATGAATTTGGAGGTGGGGACTTAAAGGAGGGTTAGCTGAAGTTCAGGGGTTGGGGCCCCATGATGGAATTAGTGCCTTTTAGAAGAGACACCAGAACACTTGCTTGTCTACTACTTCATCATGGCAGTGTTAAAGGCACTTAGCAGTAGGACACAATGAAAAGGCAGCCTTCTGGGCCTCTCTGATGGCACAAGGGGCTAAGTCCCAGCACTATGAAGCTATCGCAGCCACTGCAGCACGAGTTCGATCCCTGGCCAGGGAGATTCCCACATGGTGCAGCAGACCTCTCCTGACTCACTCGCTGCTCCCCTCAGCAGTGTATTTCAGTGGATCTGCCTGTTCTGTTCCCCTCTCTGTCTCTGGTAACTCCTCTCACACACACCCTGCACCTCTGGCTTACACCCCAGTTCTTACATGCATAAATAAATAAATAAAATAAATCTTAAAAAAAAAAGACTCTCTGGGGTTCGAGTGGGACAGAGTACACAAGGTACCCTTTCTTTCCCACCAGCAGAAAATCTAGACAGCATATGCATGGGGCATACACAGCACAGGTGGATAAGGGGCAGCACCTGAACTATAGGGAGCTGTTGTTCTCTCCTCCTACATTCCCTGAACTTCACACAATGGAAACCAGGCAGTCTCATCAAGAAGCACATCAGCGTAATGTTGAGTGGGCACATTCTATGGGCCACCTGGCCAACACTGTGGATCCTAAAAGCAAAAACTGAGAAACTGTCACAGGCCAGAGTAGGCAGGGGAGATGAGATAGCGAAGGTCAGTAAGGTCCCTGGATTGGACATTAAATAGGCAAACTGATTAATTCCAGTAAAGGTTGGAGATTAATTAACAGTAACATACTAATGACAAATGCACTGTGGTAATGAAAGATGTTAATCATAAGAGAAAAAAGATGAGGAGAATCTGGGAACTCTCTGTAGCTTTTCCGTAAATTAAAAGTTATTCTAAAATGAATAGCTATCTGTAGAGGAACAAAGGTAGGAAGAAGGGAAGACAGGAAGAAAAGAAAGGAAAGGAGGGGGAGGAGAGGAAGGAAGGAAAGCTGCATTGGCTATATTACTATCAAATATAGTAGAATTCAGACAACTGCCAAAGAGATATGACAAAAATGTAAAAGGGTTAATTCACCAAGAAGACACAAACCCCAACATATAAATACTTCTAAAAGAAGAATCTCAAAATACACACAGCAAAAAATGACAGAACTGTGAGGAGAAATAGAGAAACTCACAGTATTCTGGAGACATCAAAGTTCCTTTTTTTAAACATTTATTTATTTATGCATACAAGCTGGGGTGTAGGCCAGAGGTGGGGGGTGGTGAGAGGATTCACCAGAGACAGAGTGGGGAGCACAACAGGCAGATTGACTGAAATACACTGCTGAGGGGAGCAGTGGGTGAGGCAGGAGAGGTCTGCTGCGCCATGTGGGAATCTCCCTGGCCGGGTATCGAACTCATGCTGCAGGGGCTCTGGATAGTGTCATAGCGCTGCGCTTAACCCACTGTGCCACCAGGGAGGCCCTCAAAGCTCCTCTGTAACTAGCAAATTTTAGACCAAAGATTAGCAAGCTACAGAAGATACCATCGCCAATTAGATCTAATTGAAATTTATAGAACATACACCCAATTACTACACAATACACATTAAGTATAGAGAATACATTCTTTAAGATAAACAAATCTTAACAAATTTAATGGAACTAAAATTATACAAACACATATTCACAGACCATAATGGAATTAAACCAGGTATCAATAACAAAAAGGCATCAGGAAAATCTACAAACATTTGAAATGTACCAACACATCAAAATAACACATTACTTTAAAAAGATTAATGTAATTAGAAAGTATTTTTAACTAAACGAAAATGAGAATATGATATTATCAAAATCTGCAAGATGCAAATGAAGAAGCACTTAGAGAAAAATCTGTGCTTAGATTAGAAAACAAGACCTCAAATCAATAATCTAAGCTTCAACCCTAAGAAACTAGGAAGGATATAATAAAGAACTATAACTGATGAAATTGAAAGCTGAAAAATAGAAAGAAACCAAACACAGGTTCTTTAGACTAATTAAATCCTAAACCTCCAGCAAAGCTGACCAAAAACAGAAAGGGAATACACAAAGTAACAATATCAGGAATGAGCTTTCCTATGTACACATGCAATCAAACCAAAAAGGAAATTCTGACAACTCCATACACAAGCTTGACAAATCAGAAGGAATGCACAAGTCCATAGAAACTGCAATCTACCCATAATCATACAGTATAAAATGCATAATTTGAATCTTTCCTGACTATTAAAGAAATTGTTAAAAACCTTCCACAGCAGAAATATCCAGAGCTAGATGGTTTACTGGGGACAAAGAAGAAATAATGCCAATTCTATAAAATCTGTTCCAGAAAACAGAAGGGAAAGGAACACTTCCCAACTCATTTCATAAGGCAAGCACTATGCAGATAGAAAGCCAAAAAAAGGATAGTAAAAGAAATGAAAACTACAGACCAATACCCGACATGAATATGAACACAGAAAACATCCACATTCAGTAATACATAACAAGAAGAATACATTACACAACCAAGGAGAATTTATCTTGTGACGTCAGGCTGGTTTAAAACTGAAAAGCTAATCAAAGTTATCTCCCATATTGATAGTCTAAAAAAGAAAAACACACAATCATATCAATTAACTCAAGGAAAAAAAAGAATTTGACAAAAGTCAACACCTATTTATGATACAGAAATAACAAGAGAAGGGAACTTCTACATTCTGATAAAAGACAACTACAAAAAGCCTACAGCCGAATCATTCTAGATGCAGACAGCCTGGTGCTTTCCCTCAGATGCCTACCCTTGCTGTTCCATTTCAACATCACACTGAAGTTTTCACCAGTACAAAACACAAATAAATGTGACCAAAGGCAAACAGGTTGGAGAAGAACATCTAAAATTCACCAAGATTATAGTCAGCAGATTACCTATGTAGAAAATCCGAAGAAATAAATAAAAAATAAGACCAAAACCTAAACAAAAACATGAAATTAGAATTGACAAGTAATTTAGTGAGGTTGCATAATACAAGATGAACAATTCAAAAATCAATCTTATTTCCATATAATAGTAATGTACAATAGTAAAGCAAAATAAAACAAAATTTACAATTGATATAAAGAGATTCTGAGGTATAAATCTATAAAACATATGCACAATCTGTATGCAAGAAAGTATAAAATGCTGATGAAATAAATCAAAGATCTAACTAGAGACATATAACATGGCTCATGGAATAAAAGACTAAAAACAGTGAAAAAGTCAATTCTCCCTAAATTGAAGTATGGATTTAACACAATAGGAATCAAAAGTCCAACAGGACTGATTCTAAAATTTGGAAAGTCAAAGGAACTAGAAGAGCTAAAACAATTTTGAAGAACGAAATTAGAGGAATCACACCATTAGATGTTAAGACTCACCATAAGGCTACAGAATGAAGGCAGTGGGGAAGGCATAAACACAGAACAATACAGAAAAAGCAGAGTCCATAGACAGAAAAAGAGAAATATGCCCAAATGACTTCTCATAAAGGCATAAAAGAAATTCAATGAAGGACAGTCTTTACCATAAATGGTACTGGCAACTGAAAATCTGTAGGGAAAAAACCACATAGATATAAACAACTTAAATATAAAAATAAAATGAACCTTGATCTAAACCTCACATCTTATACAAAATTTAACTCAATATGCACCAGCGGCTTAAATATAAAATGTGAAACTGTAAAACTTTTAGAAAACAACATAGGAGAACATCTCTGATGGTCAGGGTTAGGTGAGGAGTGTTCAGATGCAACATCAAAAAAGCAGCACCATAAAAGGAAAAAACGCTAAATTGGATTTTATAAAAATTGAAAACTTCTGTTTTGTTAAAGACACTGGTTAGAGAATGAAAAGACAAGCTACAAGCTAAGAGAAAATGTTTACAAATCATATATCTTACAAGTATATATCCCCAATACATACATGTATGTATCCAAAATACATGTGTTTTGGATTGCAATTTTGAATTGCAAAATTCAACAGTAAGTAAACAAAAATTTGAATACAAGATTTGAACAGACACTTAAGGAGGTTGTACAGAGGACAACTAAACACATGAAAAGATACTCAACATCAGTAATGATTTGGGAAATACAAGAAATACACTGTATACCTAGCAGAAGGAATAACTAAAAAAGAGAGACTATCCAAATTATTAAATCAGAAATGAGACGACATTAACTAGTGATTATGCAAAATTTTTAAAAGGTGCTAAGTGAATACTATGAAATACCATACACAAATTAGATAACGTAGATGAAATAGACAAATTCATAAGAAACATAAAAATTACCAAAACTGACTCAAGAAGAAACAAAGTCTTGAATAGACCAATAATGGATAATGTTAAGTTTGGCTGTTTATTATTTGGGTTGTCTTTTCTATTGTTGAATCCTGTAAGTTTTAAAATCTATTTTAAAATGTTAACCCCTTGTTGGTTATGAAATGTGTAAATATTTTCTCATATTCATTGGGATTTTTAGAAATCTACCCCTAACATTTTCTTTTGCCGGGTAAAAAAATTTAAATTTGAGAAAATCCCAATTATTTTTGCCTTTCTCTTGTTGTAGGGGTCAAATCTCCAAAGATGTCTTTATCACTGATGTCCAAAACATATATCACCAGTATTTTCTTCTATATATTTTATTGTTGCAGCTCTCATACCTAGATCTTGAATCCATTGGAATTTATATTTCTGCACGGAGTTAAAGAGTAATCCAGCTTCGCTCTTTAACATGTGGCTTTCCAGCTGTCCCAGAACCACTCATTAGAGAACCTCCTTTTACCATTGTATGGCTGCAAGTGTTTTATCATAAATTAAATATTGATATTTACAGATTTCTGGGTTTTCTATTCTATCCCATTAATCCCTGTGTCTATTTTTATGCTGATACCATATTATTTTCACTACTGCTGTATAATGTAATTTTTTATTATTTTTTAAAATATTTATTTATTTATGCATGTTGTGGCAGAAATTCTGTCAGGAAACTAAAAGGCACTGGGGGAGGGGGGCGCTCAGAGGGCTCAGAGGAGTTCCTTCCTCAAAGTCTGAGCCTGGTGCAATTTGGTCACAAGGTATTTATCATGGACAAGGAGGAGTCCACTTGCAATTTACAGCCCATAGGGAGTATGGGGGTAAGAAACTTCTAGGCGGTTATCTGGAGAAGTGGAGTCAGGAGGCCTTGGAAGCCTTATCTGCTATTCCCTGGAACTTTTAATCTACTATAAAGCTTTGTTTCAGCACAACTTCAGTTAATTAACAGGTCAGCCTGACATCTTTCACTGCATGCATGTAAGAGCTGGGGTGCAGCCCAGTGGCATGGAGGGGTGAGAGGATTCACCAGAGACAGAGTGAGGAGTAAAACAGGCGGATCTACTGAAACACACTGCAGAGCGGAGCAGTTGGAGAGACAGGAGAAGGATTAATTTGTGCTAGTGCTGCAGTGGTTGGCAATAGCTTCAGAGTGCTGAGATTTAATCCCTTCACCACCAGGGAGGCGCTTGTATAATGTAATTTAAAGTCAGGTAACATAATACCTTTGTTTCTCTCCTTTTATTTCAGGGTTGCTTTTGCAACTCCAGGCCTTTTGTTGCTTTTTGTCCAGTTTCTTTGAAAAACATTTGATGGGGATTGTGTTTAAACTGTTTATCATTTTAGACAGGATAGTCAGTTTGATTACATTGATTCTTCCCATCCCTGAGCTACCTGAGCCCTTTAGTGACCTATTGTAGTTCTTATTGTATAGATCTCTGACTTCCTTTATTAGGTTGATTCCAAGGTATTTGAATTTTTTAAGTATTTATAAAATTATTTTCTTTTCCTTTGTGCTCATTGCTTGTACATTAAAAGATCTGAATTTTGTAAACTGCCAGTGAATTCTATGGTTTCATAGAACTGGTTTGAAAAACCATCTGACCCTCAGATTTTTGGTTTTGGGGAAAAATTTTTTTTACTGCCATTCAATTTCTATGCTTGTGACAGATTATTCAACTTCTGTTTCTTTCTAGCTTAGTCTTTGCCAACTATATTGATCTACAAATTTGTTACTTTCTTCAAGGTTATCAAATTTATTGGCATGTAATTGTTCATAGTAATCTCTTGTGATCCATTGTATTTTTATGCCTTCTACGGTAATTTCTTTTTTTATTTCTGATCATGTTTATTAATGTTTGCTCCATTTGTTAGCCTAGCTATTGGCTAATCTTTTTTCATTAACATCTTGAAAAACCGATTTTTACTTTCAGTGATAGACTTTTGGCTTTCTATTTCATTTATTTCCACTCTTACTTTTATTATTTCTCTCCTTTCACTAACTTTGGTATTTTTGGTCCTCTTTTTCAAATTGTTTTAAGTATAGTATAAAATCGTTTATTTGGTATTTCTCTTGTTTCTTAATGTGGACCTGTATTTTAATTCTCTGTCTTAAGACTTTTTTCCTGCATCTCATAGATTCTGATAAATTGTACCCACTTTATGTTTTGTTTCATTTCCATTCTCTTATGTGTTACTTCTATTGATTTCTGTTTAAAAGTTATGCTATGTTAGTATATGATGAACTATTTGTGTAGCTCACTGGAAAACTCTCATCTCACATGCATTCTGCTGGGCCACATTGTTACTCTCCTCCTTCCCCTTCATATTATATTTGAGGTATCTATTACTTCTATATTTGTTGTTCTATATAATAATCACTTTAGCACTTCATTCATGGGCCCTGTGGTACTGGATAAACTCTTCTTTTTTTTTAAATTTTCAGTGATGCTCCTTACCCTTCCTTCTATCTTGAATGTTACTCTGGAAGGATCAAGGATTCTAGACTAGAAATCTTTTCTTTGAGTAAATATCTCCCGCCATTCTCTTCTTGACTATAAGATTTTACTGTAAAGTCCACAGTCAAATTGTTCCTTATAAGCACATTTTTTTCCGTTGATATTTTCAACATTCTATTCTTGCCATAGGTTTTCAACATAATTTGTCTTGGAGTGCGTCTGCCTGGTTTTTGTTTGTTTTGTTTTGTTTTTGGGACTCTTTGGGTCTCTTGGCTCAAGACATCTGGTTTGTTTCCCCAACTGAGATGGTTCTCAGAAATTATTTCCTTAAATAAATTTTCTATGACTTTGTATTTCTAATCTCCTCCTGGGAACCCCATGATGCAGATGTTATTTATCTTTAGATTATCCCAAAGGGCTCTTACACTAGTTTCATTTTTTAAATTCCCTTTACCTTTGTTGTAAAAAACAAAGACATTGTGTTCTGACACTGTGTTTTTGAGTTTACTTATTCTAGTAGTTTTGTTTGTCAGTTGCTGAGCTCTTCTATCAAATGGTAACCTCCAGTGAAAATCAGATATTCAAGCGTCCTACACTGCCTTGGGTACCAGAATTGTGTGGTAGGGATCCACAGTAATCCCCTCCTCTACCCCACCTCTTCACCCTAAATTTCATGTATAGGCTTGTGTGGCCTAAACCTCTAGGCTAGGTATGTTTGAGTACTAGACGCAGTGCCACAGTCTCAGGGCCACATGCTGGGAATTGTTTGCTTTACTTTTTCAGTGCAGTACCCTCTCCTGAGATGCCTTCTCCTGTTGTTAAAATCCAGAGGCATAGGGCCTCCCTGGTCATGCAGGGGTTAAAGTCTCTGCGCTATCAAACTATAACCAGCCACTGCCTGCTGCATGAGTTTGATCCCTGGCCAGGAAACTGACCCACATGGCTCAATCCCCGGCCAGGAACCTGACCCACAAGAGACCTCTCCTGCTTCACCAGCTACTCCCCTCAGTGGTGTACTTCAGTCGATCTGCCTGTTCTGCTCCCCAGTCTGTCTCTGGTGAATCCTCTCATGTCCCACACCTCTGGCTGACACCCCAGTTCTTATATGCATAAATAAAAATAAATCTTAAAGAGTTTAATCCAGGAGCTTAAACTCTGGTTAGTAACAGCTTTAGGTTGTTGTCTTGGTTTTGGACCTGGTGGGGAATGGCAGGTGTTTCAAATACCACAGTCGCAGGTTGCAAATATCGTCTTCTATCAGGAGACACAGGTGGTCCGACCTGGCTCGTACTGTCAGTTTGGGCTCCAGCTATTCTATATTGCGAGCCTTAGGGTCAAGCCAGTTACCATCACACTGCATCCTGGCTCTTACAGTTCTCCCATAGTGCACCCTCTGTTCTAAACACCCTCTTATCCAGCACAGAGCCAGGTCTCCAAAGTCCCCGATACTGGCATGTGACTGAGTGCACAGCTGTGGAGGAACTCCCTGCAGCAGCCACGCCTCCTGCTCATGCGCAGTACTGTCCTGGTATCCCTACAAATAAATACAGGTCAGTTAAAGTTTTCCTTCCCCTTTCCATTGAACCATGGCTCCTGCTGTATGCTGGAGTCATCTGTTTATTTTTCAGGAGTTAACTTCATTCTACTGCAGTTTAGTGTGAGTATATGGAAAAGGCAAGGCCAGCATCTTCACTCTGCTGCCATTTTGCAGGATTCTAGCCATCTTTATCTTTTAGTTGGTGCATTTAGATAGCTTACATTGTAATTATTGATTTGCTAGTGCTTAAATTTACCATTTTATTGTTTGTTCTGTTTCTGAGTTGTTTCTCTTTTGTTGCCTGCTAATGTGTTACTTGAACATTTTTTTAAATTCCACTTATAATGGAATATAATAATTTATAATGATTTTGAGTATATTGCATTTTATAGTCTTCTTAGTGGCTGCTTTAGTTACTAAAAAATACAAATGTAACTAGTGGCCCTGACACTTTATCCCCACTTCAGTGACAAGTGGGAAATTTGCTTCCATGCAGCCCCATTTCCCTCCCTTACTTTAACGATGGACTTGGCAGAAATGTCTCCTCTAGCCCACTGAGCATGTCGTCGTAGTCGTGGCACCAAGATGCAGCTATTCAGTAGTGGGGAGTGGGGGGTGAATTAAGAAAGGGTAAGGGGTGAGTCTTTACCAGTCTCATTTATATATATTCCCTTGTTCTTTACCACTGGACATGACAAGTTTCCTCCCAGTAGCAAGTCCTTTTATTTGGGAGTTTCTTTAACCATTTTTTAAGGGGAAGTCTGTGAGCAACAAATTCTCTTACTTTTACAATGTCTGAGAAATGTCTCGATTCTCCTTTCATCCCTGACGGATATTTTCACTGGTTGACAGTTCTTTTTCTCTCAGAACTTAAAAAATGTGTGTGCTTCGTTCTGGCTTCTGGTTTCAGATGAGAAATTTGCTGTCACTCAAATCAGTGGTCCCTGTGGATAATATAGTTTCTCCCTAGATTCTTTCAACATTTTTCCTTTGTCTTCAATTTTCAGAAGACTAATTAGCATGTGTCATGATGTAAATTTCTCTGGTTTCATACTTTGTGGGGTTCACTCAGCTTCTTAAATCTGTCAGTTTATAGTCTTCACCATTTTTGAGAACTTTTCAGTCATGACTTCTTCAGGTATTTCCCTAGCTCCACATCTTTCTCTTCCCAGTCTGGGACTCCAACTAACTGAACACTGTCTTGCCTGACTGTGCTGCAGACCCTGAGGTCATTCTTGTTGTTTTCTGTCTACTGTTTGGATTGGGTGATTTCCAATAACCTCTTGGATTTTAATCCCTCATCTTCAATTTACTGATGAGCCATTCCAGTGAGGTTTTTAATTCGAGTTCTGTATTTTTCAGGTCTATAATTCCTTTTTTTATATAAAACTTTTGTTTGCTGAGGTTTACCATTTCTTTCCTTTGTTTAAAGATTGGTAACTGTTGAATGTTTTAATTGTGGCTACTTTAAACTCCATGTCCAATCATTCTACCATCTGAGTCATCATGTGTTGAAGGCTGTCTTTTTCATTCATGACCACCCGGATTGTGGGTATGATGAGAAGTTCTGCATTCTGGACACTTTGAGCACTACATTATTAAATATGTATCCTATTTAATCATCCTTTGGCAACCAACTTTCACTTTTCTATCCCCAACTCAGCTTCTGGGAGTTGGTGGCACCAGAACCATATCTTCCATTTGGGAAGGGCCTTACCCAAAGATATGCGTGCACCAAGAGGAAAGACCAAAGAAACCAATTCTGCACTCCCAGTGAAACAGCCCAGTCATGCTCAACTATTGATAAGCTACAGGAGCAGAGTTCACCCAGGTGTCCAGGGGTCAAGTGGAAATTCTGCTACCCCTTGGCCCCTGTTGACCCAATACTAGCAAAAGAGGGTCCTCTGCTGCATTCCACTGACATAACAGATGGGGATGCACTGACTGTGAGCCACCTTGCATTGTCTCACTGCTACAGTGTACAGAAGGAGGCCTTTGCTGAGCCTTCTGACTAGGGTCAGTGGGAAGAATGGGGTAACCAGTCCCTCCCATCTTGCTCTGTCTCTTTGAAACCACAAAGTGGGTGTGGGGGCTCAGTTCCCCAATCACCCCAAGATCTGTGTCAGGGAAAAAGAGCCATGCCTGCTTTGGGTAAATAGGGATGGAGGATAACCTTCCATCCAGCCCTGCCGATACACCTGGTCAGCACAGGGGTGCTGTTTGCTCGGAGGGCTGAGGTGACTGGCGAGTCCATTTGACACTACTGGGTGGGGCAGGAAGCGCTGCTGCTTGCTGCTAGGGAGTAATGACCAAGAATATGACAGGATTTTACTTGGCATTTTGCTAAAATAGGGCAGCTATTGTCAGAAAGGAGTTGCAGTCTGTCAGAACCCTATTCCCCTTTAGCTGGGGGACAGGCTTTTCTTGGGCCTTTCTGTGTGCATGTGTGTGTATGCTTGTATGTGCGTGTGCGTGTGTTCACTGGTTCAGATTACTGCTTTCTGAGGTTCCTTTCCCAGACTCATGTGTGGCAATGAGAAACTGGGGTACCCTCTACCACATCCCTCCTCAATTCCTAGGTCCCATGCACCCCGTCCTGCAGGATTTCCCTGCTATGGTGTCATGTCCAGAGTTTTCAGTAGTAAGGAGGAGGGCCTGGGAAGAACGGGGCTACTTTGTTTGATCAAAACTGCAAGTTGAAGATCCTTTTAAAAATAAACATCTTTAGGGCCTCCCTGGTGGTGCAGCGGTTGAGCGCTGCGCTGTGGAGTTGTCGCAGTGCGCTATGCGAGTTGGATGCCCAGCCAGGGAGAATCCCGTGTGGTGCGGCGGACCTCTCCTGCCTTGCCCGCTGCTCCCCTCAGCAGTGTACTTCTAATCTGCCTGTTCTGCTCCCCACTCTGTCTCTGGTGAACCCTCTCGCTGCCCCACGCCTCTGGCCTGTACCCCAGCTTGTATGTATAAATAGATAAATCTATAAAAAAAAATAAACATCTCTACATCCCCTCTTGAGCTTCTGTGGTTCTGGTTTTTTTTTTTTTTAAGATTTATTTATTTATGAATACAAGCTGGGGTACAGACCAGAGGTGTGGGGCGGTGAGAGGGATCACCAGAAACAGAGCAGGGAGCAGAACAGTCAGGTCGATGGAAATAAACTGCCGAGGGGAGCAGCGGGCAAGGCAGGAGAGGTCTGCCCCGCCATGTGGGAATCTCCCCCACTGGGCGTCGAACTCGCGTCGCAGCGCAGCGCCTAACCGCTGTGCCACCGGGGAGGCCCAGCTTCTATGGTTCTATCCCCAACTCAGCTTCTGGGAGTTGGTGGCACCAGACCCATATCTTCCATTTGGGAAGGGCCTTACCTAAAGATATGCGTGCACCAAGAGGAAAGACCAAAGAAACCAATTCTGCACTCCCAGTGAAACAGCCCAGTCATGCTCAACTATTGATAAGCTACAGGAGCAGAGTTCACCCAGGTACACCTGTGTCCATGGAGCTGCTTGTACCCCACGTCTAACGTCAGCACACATTTAGGGAGATGGTTCAGCATAAAAGGGCAAGGGCCAAACCAAGCTGACAGAAAGACAGCTATCTAGAGCAGAGAGAAGAAAACTTCAAATATATCATTATCACCAAAAGACAATGAATATATTATATTCATAAAACATCAACAAAAAGTTATATGTGTATGTGTGTATATATATACACACAAATACACATATATAATATAGTATATATACACACATATAAAATGTATACATATATATAAAATGTATACATATATATGTATACATATATAAAATGTATGTGTGTACATATATAAAAGAACATTCAAGGGCACACCACCAAAATCTCAGGAAACAAAGTGTATGAGTAGAAATAAATAAAAACAGGTTGAAACATTTGAGAAAATTTTATAGGAAGTTGAACAAAAAGACTGAAAATGGATCAAAAAATTTTTTTAAACAGAGAACTACTTCAGGAAATTCAAAATCCAAGTAATAATAGTTTTAGAAAGAAGAAATGAAGATGAGAGAAGAAATAACCAATGAACAAGAGACACTTCAAGAGACGCCTAAGAACTGAAGGACAGACAGTGGAGTAAAAGTCTGAGCTATCAACACATGCAAATGCAGGCCCACACCCATGTCCTTAAGTTCCAGAATTCTGGGAATGGAAGAAGACTCTTTAGTCCCTGGGAGGAAGGAACACAGGCATGTAGGGAGGTCTCAGCCCTCTGCTCCAGGGTGTGGGTGCCTTCCTCCCCACACAAGTCCTTGCAAAGAGTAGGTGGAGCCATGGTAATTCCACCTGTCACGCCATGTCTTCTACATGGTTACCAGCTTCCTGTTACCAGCAGCTGGGTAGCAGGTTGCAGAGACGCCCAATGCCCTTGATCACTAGGTCTTGCTGATCATGGGCTTTCCTGCTAAAGCCTCTTGCTACTGGTGGGAAGGGCTGTGAGGCTCAAAAGTCCCCTGAAGGATTGCCCTAGTCTCCCATCAAGCCTGAAGATATCTATCCTGGTCAGGAGGTTCAGGGCAGACACCTTTTGAAAATGGCCTCAAGGGCACCTCATCCTGGCTGTGACAGCCTTCAACATGGATCACAGACCAGGTGCACAGGCCCAGGCCCAGACAGAGACTATGCCCAGCAGAGGAGAATGCAGAGGAAAGCTAGCTCACTTTCCAAGGCCTGACTTCCGGTGGTGATTCTGCAGCCTTGCTCTCCCCAGGTGTGCCCATATCTGAGATCAACCAATGGCTGAGGGACAAAAGGCCCTGTCTTCCTGATTGTAGGTTCACAGGAGAAAGCAAGCAGGGGGCAACTGAGAAGCATTCACTGAGTAAATGAACAGTAGGAGCCTCATAACCTTGTAGTCTAGACAGGGTTTGGGTGAGGACAATGGACACTGTGCCATCCTCAATGAGGAATGTTGCAAATTTCCCAACAGTAAAGGTCCTCAAAACACCCTACACCAGGGGTCTCAGGGTGGCAGGAAATGGGCCTTGGTGAACATGTTAGCAGGACACAGATGGTGGGTGTGTACGCAGAGGGGATAGGCAGGTATTGGCACAGGCATATGGGTATCTGGAAGGACTGAGAGTCTATCCAGTTCTAAATCCACAGACAACATTTAGGATTTGCTGGAGCTGCTATTTGACAGCAGAAAAAAAGAACCCAGATTTGTTCCAGCTGAAAGGGTTCTTCAGCTGTTGCCACTTAAATCTTTACTGAAGCTTTCCTCGTTAAAAGAGCTATGTTTTATAGCTGTGTGCATGTGTGTCTGTAGATGTTACATACAGAGTTAGCACATATCATTTACACACACCAGATCTGTGTGCATGATGACAAGGGCGGGTCTCCCTGCTGACTTCTGTGCTCGAAGTGAAGGGCAGTGGGCGGGACCGTGCAGGCTGATGACTGGCAGGCTATCTGCCATCCTCCGAACTGTCCACTTAGGAAAGATTTTCCAGAAAAGCACTTTATGCTCCAGAGGAGCCTATCAAGAAATGCTGTGGTGTCGCAGGGACTGGGAGGAGTGGTGAAAATGTTCCCTGGGAAATGCGAGTCATGTTCCCGGTCTTGTCTGAAACACAGACCGAAGGTGGTGCGGTCACACTTTGGTGTGGCTGCTGCTTTGGGAGCAATTATCTTCTGAAATGGGGTTGGTTTTGCATCACCTTGGAACAAACCTATGCTCTCAGACCCCGTGGCGGCCCCTGGAGCACGATGGGAGGCAGAGGGGTTACTCATATTTGTTTCCACTTTGGTGGCAACAAACACAAGTCCCACCAGACAGCACCGTGACAGTCTTCTGTTCTTTTGAGTGCTGGGGACACAGAGCCCAGCTGTCAATGCTGGCCTGAGAAACGATACTGAAAAAACACTCCAGCCAGCTGAGGCAAGTCTCTGCAGGTAGAAAGCCAAGGGGATGGAATGTGATTGGAAAAGAAAGTATCTTCCAGGGAGGTGACAGAGGAGAGAAGTGACAGAGCACCGTGCTGACGGGGAGAGGGCTGCAGGAGCACCTACCTGAGTGAGCTCACCTCCTCCCTGGAGAACAGGAATCCCTGCTCAGAAGGGCTTGATTGAGATTTCAGCATCTTCAGCTCCATTTCCAGCTACGAGAAACACAGAATGAGGGTCCACTGGTGAGTGCAGCTGGAGCCGCCTCTGCCTGGGCCCAGGTATCCCAAAGGCAGCATTCAACGGCCCTGGGAAGGTGAGGGCAGGATCCCACCTGTGCAGGAAGCAGATGGGGAGAGACCATATCCTGCTTGCCTTGTCTCCTGGGCATCACAGAGGCCTGAAGCTACCAGACTTTAAAGCATTCCCACTTCTCTAAACACTTTCTTTTTTTTAGCGCTTCTTGATACCAGAAGGGGAACACAGTTACCTGAAGTATGATGAGAGGGACACAGCAGTCGGAAAGAAAATATTGTAACTTTACCAATACTTTGACCTGTTTTAAGGGCCAGGCTATTTTAATTATTTTCTGCTTCAGATCCATCTACGGGATGACAGGCAGTTCACAGACAGCCGGGAAGTGAACATGGATTTCAACCTGCTCTAACACCCCTGGGACTGTGCTGGGGAGACCAGGAGCCAGAAGGTACTGAAGGCAGAAGACAGAGCCGGGGGGACTTCAACGGCCCCTCTGAACAGACAGATTCCCTGAGGGGACTGGGCAGCCCACTGGCCTCCCACCACCGCCAGCAGCCTAGAGGCTCACACTCGAGCCCCATCGGCTGGCTGCTAGCTCAGCATCACTGGCTGGGCTCTGACCATTCTCCAGCTCAGTCCTCGAGGGCTTCCCCTCCAGGCCAGCTTAGTCCCCACGGCAAGTCGATCAGTAAGCAGAAGACCCAGGTCTGCCACTTCCTAGCCTGCACTCATGGCTTTTGAATACTACCCCACTGCCAGCATCTGGGTAACTCTTGCTTTTGCTGCTGCTCCTGGTAAAATGCCGCCCCCTTCCCTCACCCCAGTCCCCCTCTGGAATGCTTCTGGTGCCCAGTGTTGTGTATCAGGTGACTGTCTGGCAGGTTGGTGCCTTTATCTAATCAAGACTTGTCTGTCTGACCAGCTCCTAAACCAGAGCAGGCTCTCAGCAAATACTTAGGAAACAAGAATCTCTGGGTGTGAGGAGGCAGCGTCGTCCTGGGTGGAGATGCAGGACCACAGTCCCAGAGCACCAGCTCCGGCTTGGGGCCTCCACACGCCTGGCTCCCACTGAACTGAGAGTCAAAAGGTTCCTCACACACTTCCCTCATGTCCTTACGGTGACATCCCACTTCATTCAAGCACAAAGTGACCACTTGGGCAAGATGGTTCTAGGACAGGCGACACTGTGTGAAGGACTCTATACTCTGAAGATTTATCTAGCAGAATTTCCAAATGAAACATTTTCAGTTTTTTTCCCTTGAGGGTGGGGAGGAGTGGTTGATTTGTGACTTTATAATAATCGGTCTGTTTAAAACTCCTAGCTCTTCAAGAGTCAGTATTGATAATTTTCCTATGCAACCATTTCATTCAGATGTTTAAACTTATTTAAGTAGAGTAGTGATATAATTCTTACTTCTTTTTATAGAGCTCATGCAGAACTCAGTTTTAGATTTTTATTTTCTTCACTACTGAGGAAAAGCACAGTTAAGTGCAAGAGCGCACAAAGTGTGCAGGGACTCAGTAATGTCCCACACCTGTGGCCGTGGTTCAGCTCAAGATCCAGAACCCTCAGCATTCCAGAATGCTCTCCTGGCCCTCCCCGTCAGTAACTCCAATGTAATGACCCTTGTTCTTTATGTTGGGTGGCGATACTTTCCATTAATTTTTTACGATGGTGTATAATTCATGTCTTACTGACTATTTAAAAGCATAGGCATTTGGATTTATTGGTTATTTCTACCATTTTTCACTTTCTTATTAACTTCTGCTTTGATCTTTACAAATTCCTACCATTTGTTTTAATAAGGTTTATTTTGTTTCCTTTCCTAATTTCTTGAGCTGGATGTTTAATACATGTATATTCATTTGCTTTTGCTCAATAATATAAATATTTAAATCTGTGATTTTTCTTCTGAGCAATGTTCTAGCTATTCCCACAGGTTCTGGTGATAAGTGTTTTCATGATTATTTTCTAGATTGTATGCACTTTTGAGCTCTTTTTTTTTTTTAAACTCAAGCATTGTTTAAGACAGTTCGTTTCCTTTTAAATTTCCAGGGGAGCTTTAGTTTATTTTGGTTTTGTTCTTAATTTCAAATTTCATCACATGGTGATCAGAAAAGTTGTTAGTTCTACCCCGTTAAATTTATACAGGCTTTATTATCAAATATATCGTTGATTTTGATTGATGGCTCCTATGAATGCTTTTTAAAAAATGTTCTTTTAGGGTTAGGGATTAGGAGTTTAATCTATACATATTAAGCAGAACTTTTATCTTTTCTATTACTTATTCTTGGCCCATTTGATACATCGTGGATTAAGAAGTAAAATAATTTTCCTGCAACAGTGTCCTTAATAATTTCCCTCATTTCTGCTTTTTTTTTTTAATATTGATGATATGTTAGTTGACAAAGAGATGTTTACCTGCATCTTTACTGTTGAAAGTGCCTATCTTTGATTTCTGTAATGCTTTTGGGTTTGAAATCAAACTTATCTGCAATCAATACTCAGTGTTTACAACTGCCTACACCACCTTTGCCACCTCCATTCCCAGCATTTTATGGTTTTACCTTGTAATCCAATCAGAAAGGTTTTTCCTTTTACTAGGACAATATAACTGTATTTTGATACAACAATGTTTGGATTTATTTTTGTTGCGTTGTTATGTTTTCTATTTTATGACTTTTATAACTCTTTAATTCTGTTACTTATTGTGGCTGAAATTTTCTTGATACTTAAAAAGGTTTGTATTTTTGTTCTAGTGGTTGCTGTTATAATGCTTAATTTTATAGTATACCTGCCTTTTTCTGTTTCAACAGGTCCTGTTAATGTCTTGCATAGAGTACCTGGCTAGTCAAAGTCAAATACACCAGGCTTAATGTTTACTTTCTATAGTGGGATTATACTTTCACTACTTGATACTACATTTGCATGGTATGTTTTAATTTTCAGTGATTAACAATAGGAAAACCAACATTCTTATGGTTTTCCTGAAGAGTTTTTATGAAAATTCTAAATACTGCACTATCAGACATAGCATTTGCACTGTCTTTGTTCCTGACTTCCACCTTGGTCTGGTCTTGCAGTGAGATGAACTCTGGTGTGGTCCTTCAGTCACCTTCAGTCCTTCGCTGTCCTCGCTGGCCCTGCTGTCCAGCCCTTGCTTGCCCATCTTCTGTGAGCACGCGCATCTTGTTCCAGTGTTGGGGAGGCTACCAGATTGCCACATTTTATTTCTTTTTTTTTTTTCACTTTTTTTTTATTGTTATTTATGTCTTTTACATTTTGTATTCCCCTTGGGCAGCCCACCACCAATTCACCCGTGATCCATCTCCATGGTCCCCTGTATTCTCCTCTCTTCCATTTGCCACATTTTATTTCTTGACAAAAGGTCCAGATAGAGTTTTCATCTGCTCACTATCAATATTTTTTCTGTTATTTATTTTTCTCTTACAAAATTGTGTGATGTTGCCTTTATTACTTATCATTTATAAGTTAAGTTTGTCTTCCTGGTTGTCCTTCTTGTTGGTGTTTTGGGGTGATTTCCAGGACAGAAGGCAGAAATGTTGACTTATGCCAAAGTGTTCAAAGACCAACCCTTTCATTTCAACTTGTAACCCTAGACTCACAGCTAACATACTTTCAGCTTTGCTCCCCTCCCACTCTGAGCCTCACCCCACCTGTGCTGCCTGAGCCTGCCCTCATTCTGCTCTGCAGACTCCACATCCTGCAAATGCACCCCTGTGTGCTCCCTCTTTTGAGGCTCTCGCTCTCTCACTTCTTGCCTCTTCCACACACACTTCTGCCCAGATCAGCACTTGATTACATCAATTTCCATTTGCACCCCAACTCCTATCCACCTTTTATACCCCTCAAATGCCACTGACCCCATCACTCATCAACTGGAAGGGTCACTCTAGTGCTTGTTCAACTTGGTAACATGAAGCTTATGGACATGACTTTTCTTCCCCACTGGAACAGCTGAGAGGCAGATATAGCCATGGCTAACTTTCCAGCCCATTCCCAACTCAGAACTGGGCACACAGACCAGGAACTGGGGAACGAGGCAGCAGTTGTGTGGGATGACACTTCACTGGTGTGTGCTCCACCACCCATGGGGAGGCGGGGTGTGGGGGGGGTGAAAGGCAGCCCTTTGAGAAAGTGCAGCTGAGCTTCCAAAAGGCCCACGTAAACATGCAGGGAATTAAGTGGATCCAGAAAGAAATAAAAGATCTAGAATGTTTACCTAATTATTCACCTAATTTAAGTAACAATTTCAACATACCAATGTATAAAAGGAGGAAAGCCCAGGCAGACTTAGATGCTGAGTGTGGTTCCTACAGGAACCTTGGGCACAGCTCAGGCTCTGAACCCACAACCCTCTCCCTGCCTCCCACCCCCCACCACATGGCCACAGCCAGCCAAGGAGGCTTCTGAGCCTCTGTAATCTCTCCTTTACATAGCTTCTCAATAATAAGTCGGGGGGGGGGTAGGGGACCCCAACTAGAACAGTAGTGAGAAAGGCAGGAGGGCTCTGGGGTCATTCACATGCTGACTGCCTCTCCACTTTCTCATCTGTGAGTGGGGTTACAGATGAGACCACTGTCCTTGAGGTGTGAGTGTACAGTGAGAAACCTGTATTAAAATGCCTGTCTGGGGCATGACAGAGCCTTGCAGTAACGACTGGGTTCCCTACCACTTACCCCACCATGACCTGCACCCCAATGCACACACTCAGGTATATAGACACTCTTACACTCACACACAGTTGCCCCACATTCACCACACACACTTGTATACCTTCACATACTTGCTGAGTATACTTGGACCCATCTGTTCCCCTCGTGGGGGGAGCTGGGCAAGGTGCCTGGGGAATTTCCTTTCTCCATTACCTTAGGGCTGGTCAGGGGCCTGGTTGAGAGTTAGAGGCACAGGTATTTGTCGCCAGCTCCCTGTGGTCAACACCAGCTAATCCTTCTTGCTTTTAGTAGGCACAGAGAAGTGTAGAGAACACTGGGAATGCATTAATATTGGAGTCTGCAACTACCTATTTCATACTTCACTGAGAAAAATCTGTATTTAGAGTTGGTTAAAAAAAAACAAACACAAGGACTAATTGGATTGCACCTTCTGAGAGACCCGCTAAATGACTTAAAACCATGAAGGCCCCATTCTTCAATCCGTTCTCAAAGATATTCACTCTTAGCAAAAAGGGTTCTAGAGAAAAGTATTTTCCTAGGAGGCCTTCTGCAATTGAGCATGCTGGGCCCACAACCCATGTGTGGGAACAGGCACACAAACGAGTCCCTGAGGTCTCTGCATGCGTTGGGGTGGGGGCCCCTGCCTGCTGCTGCTGCTAAAGAGAGCGATTTTTCAAAGTTACCCTCCCTGCTTCGTTTCCACATTTAATCTCCTAGGAAGGGTTTGTTCTGCCCCTTTCCAATATCTGAAGTTAATACACAAATTTATATTCCTTTCTCTGGCTCGCTCTCCTAAATTAACAGGCATAATTACCAGTGCTGCCGGCTCCAAGCAAATCAAGCACCCAAGAAACAGAGCGACAGCTCAGGGATAGCGGCTATGCCCTGGCAGAACCACCAGGCTGTGGAGCCCTGAGTCACTAGCAGACTGTGCTCACACACAGGATGAAGACCAGGGCTTCCTGAGCCCCTTCCTGAGCCCCCTTAACACAAGTTAATCCTACAGCTACTGAAGGCCCTGGTTCAGGAGGAGGTCAAGGTTCTGGGGTGGCCTGGTTTATCTTCATGGCCATTTTGAGGTCCCTGCTCCTCATTCCACAGTGAGAAAGCTGAGGTCTAGAGAACAATCTTCCATAGCGAACACCACACCTTGGGCACCCCACCTCCAAGGTTTGACACTCACAGCTCCGTCCACTCAGCTCCTCATCAAGCAAACTATAGACACCAGTCATGGTCACAACAGACCCGACCACAGGTCTCACCCTCCCCCACCTGTGTGGGATGGAGCAAATCCTGCCCCGGGGGACTGGAGAGCCATGCCCATCTTGCTCTGATGGCCGCAGAAAGAGAGCCAGGGGCTCCCGCTCTGGGGTCAGAGATAGAGGATGGAATCCTGACCCTACCACCACGCAAGCACGTGGCATGGTGCACTCTGACCTCTGCGTCCTGACTCTGAGACAGGGTAGTGCTATCTCCATCACAAGCCCATAGGAAGAAGTTAGATGGCACATTAATAAGCCCAGCAAATAGTCTGCCTGTCTCTGCACGAGAAATCAGCAGCACCAGCTCCAGAAGACAAAGTGCGTGACAGAAGTGGCTCATTTGTACTAGTTTGCCTCTTTTTCGCATGGTCTTTACTCTGTACCATGTACATATGTCACTTACTCAAAAGGTAAGAGAACACTGAAAATAAACGAGCCCAGAGCTAGCCAGTTACTACCAGATGGTGGCTGTAGTTCAGCCTTCCCTTGAACAAAAACGGCTTGTCACATCCCCTGCACGCCTACCCCCCAACAGGTCCTTTTCCCCTTTGCAGCATTAGTTGCACCTTCACTATTCCCTTTGTCTGCCCCATTCATACCAGCTCAAGAGAGGCCACCTCCAGGCTCCAACTGGCACTGGTAGAGTCAATTATACTTGCTAAACCGCTGGTGAAAGTGGATGTTCTCACTAGTCTGCTCTGTCCTCCTGGCTGGCACCTCCTGGCAGAGCACAGCTCTTGGCCTCTCCCCTACCCTGGGCCCTGCCTCCAGATCACACCAGGGCATCAAGCCAGGGGATGCCACAGGACTCCATCAGCCTGGACTTCTGCTCCACGGACGGGGACAGGTCTTCCCACATTAGCTCAGCTGTAGCAGATGTGGGGGAACAGCAGGGAGCAGCACAGAACACTGCCCTTGAGGTCTGCTGGGTGACCCACAATAAAGGGTTTAGTTGGGGAGGGGGCTAGGCTCCTAGAAAAATCTACTCCCCTCCCAGGGAACTGTCTACCAGGGCCTAGGCAAGCCTACACCCAACGGGGGACTGGATCACTAAGTCATTCCACCACTGTGGATACAGCTGAGCAGTGGGGCACAGAATGTCTCCCTGCAAAAGGGCAGGTTCAAGGAGCGGTGAGAAGGGCTACAGTGTGAGGGACTGAGATGGGAGCTGCTTCAGAAAAGCAGCACCCGCAGCAGGATCAGAACAGGTAAAAGCACAGAGGGATCCGAGAATCCCAGGACGAGACTGTGGGAGACAAAAGGAAGAGTCCCCATGCCAATCCCAAAGTCCTGGCCTCAAAGCCCCTCCTCCAGCTGAAAGCAGGTGAGGCAGGCACCCAGAGGGGCTGTGACTACCACACCGTCCCTGTCCAGAAGCTCTGCAGTTAGACCTCCTCACTGTCACCTGGCCCCCACCCCCCATCAGAAACCAGCGTGGGAGGAAAGGAAGAAGCAGGTGGGTCACCACGTAGATGGGAAGGGGAAGCGGAGGGCCCCACCAGGGGTCCCTGGTGCACCGCAGCCCAGGAGGCAGCATTGCTACTAAAAGTCACTGTTCTCGGAACTATCAGTCTGCAGAGTCAATGGAATTTTTATAGAGAAGTGAAATTCCCTCAACAAACCAGAGACTAATAAGACAAAGGTCAGCCAGCCTCCCAAAAGGGAGGCGAAAACCTACTGATTATTTACCCAACAGCCACAGAACAAGACTCAATCCCAAACACTTGAGGGAAAATGTGTCCAGGCTGCCTTGGGCAGAGGACACACCAGTGAGTCCTTATGCTCACCCGGGCAGGGACCACAGACCACTCCATGGTATGGTCAGTGCAAGGGGAGTCCTGGAGCCACAGGGAGGAGAAGGAAGCCGTCAGCACATCAGGGGGTAGGGAAGGGACCCCTGGCCAGGCCTGGGAGATGGGGCTGTTACCTGACCACAGCCAATTACAGGTCACCCAAAGTTTCTGGCATCAAGCAAGCTCCCAGTGCATGAAATTTCATTTCATTTATTTATTCTTGCCAATATGTGTGTAATGGGTGACTCTAAAGCAACAACATACTAGTGACCTTCTGGATGAAATGCCCAGTGCTTAAGTGCATGATAGTTCTGGAGGAGAAGCAAGGCCAAACCTTTCAGGAAGGGTATGGAGGAGGAACGGGATTCCAAGAGGCTGCCGCTGCCTGTCTGTGCCTGAATGCACACACTGTGGGCAAGCCCACACCAAACCCACCTCTGGGAAGTCCTCCTCTCTGCCTGAGACCCTCGCCCTTCACTCACTGGGCACAGCTGACAAGCCCTCATGGAAGTACCTGGCACTGCATCTTTCCTTTGAGGCAATGGCAGCCCCTCTACAACACAATGGTGACGCCCAGTGGTTGCGCCCTCTCACACCAGAGTCAGGCAATGATGAGCAACAAGGACGGGACTGAACCTCCCGTGTGAAAGAAATAAAAATATGTAAGATGATACTTTCCAAAACTGGACAGCAGGCAACAAAGAACAGTCACTAGAGAGGTAGGAAACCAAGAGGTGAGCCTGACAACCACACGCCTCAGCTTCTTGAGAATCCCAGGACAGCACGGACCAGAAAAGCGGGAGACTGAGGCAGCCAGAAATCAGTGAAGGGGAGGATGCAGGGGGCCCCTCAAGCACACAGAACTCTGACTGACATACATGGGAGAGGAAGGCTCCCTAGGCTGCTACTGAGCCATGAGAAGGGAGGAGAGGGAGGGCGCCTGCCCCTCAGTCAAACAGGAAGCCTCCCATCCATGGGGCACTGGCGGAACACTTAGGAAGGCCTGGGCGGGGAAGTGCAACCTTCAGCCCTGGAAGAAGTGTTGCTCCAGGGCAGCACAACATGTCATAAAATGCCACTGAAAAGGATGAAACCATTTCCAAGTCACCTCACTGCATCCCTGAGCGAAGCTGAGAATCTTTACAAGAATACTCCAACCCCAAACTGTCTGGCATCAAATCAAAGTGCAAGGAGAACAAAAATGAAACATAGTCTGAAAAAAGGCCACCAGTTAACCAAAGCAAACTTAGAACCAACACATGCTAGAACTAATACAACTTTACAACAGCCAATAAAACTTAATTCCTTATTTTCAAGAGGTATACAGAAACATTGGGGGAGGGTGGAGAGGACCAAAATCAAATTTACAGAGCTGAAATCTGTAACACCTGACAGAAAAGAAAATATATGGACCACCAAATGGGAAATTAAATATTAAACAAAAGAAAAATAATCAGGGAATTGAAGATATAGTAGTAGGAATAATTCAAAATAAAAAATGCAGAAGAAGATTTTTTTTTTTTTTTACATACTAGCTGGGGTACAGGCCAGAGGAGTGGGGCGGCGAGAGGGTTCACCAGAGACAGAGTGGGGAGCAGAACAGGCAGATCAGAAGTACACTGCTGAGGGGAGCAGCGGGCGAGGCAGGAGAGGTCTGCTCCACCATGTGGGATTCTCCCTGACCGAGCGTCGAACTTGCATTGCCGCTGCCGACAGCTCCACAGCGCAGCGCTCAACCGCTGCGCCACCGGGGAGGCCCTGGAAGAAGATTTTTTTAAAATGGACACACGTGGGCCTCCCTGGTGGGCAGCGGTTAGTGGTGAAGAGAGTTCGATGCCTGGCTGGGGAGATTCCCACATGGCGCTGCAGACCTCTCCTGCCTCGCCCGCTGCTCCCTTCAGAGTATATTTCCGTCGATTTGCCTTCTGCTCCCCACTCTGTCTCTGGTGAATCCTCTCACTGCCTCACGCCTCTGGCCTGTACCCCAGCTTGTAAGCATAAATAAGTTAAAAAAATATATAAAATAAAATGGATGCACGTAAGTGCGCTGTGTCACATCCATGTAATCCAGGCGTGGCCGACTGCAGAGCCCTAAGGAAGGCTTTCCAGAAGGATGAAAACAGTAAATCTCAGCGGTAAAAAACACACAAAAAACCAAACACATGAAGCATGAAGAAAAATACAAGATGCTCATAAGCAAATTGCTCAAAACCAGTGGTAAAGGAAACATCTCAAAAGCTATTACAGCAGACAGACATGCCACACAGTGGCACCAAGTTACTGAGAGCAGCAGACCTGCTATTGCAAATGGCGCAAACAAGAAGTGGAACACTGTCCTGGTCTCAAAAGGATAAAAAAAACCCATCAGCCACCAAGTAAGGATTCAAGACCAACTAAGGATAAAAGAGTCAAGTTACTAACGTCAGAAAAGAGAGTGCGGATATTACAACAACCTGCAAGAAATAAAAAGGATGGAAAGAGAGTAAGAAGAACAATGGCACACACACAAGATAGATAAGCTAGATGTGAGGGACAAACTCCTGGACATGCAAACCACTGAATCAGAAGAAACAGAAAGTCTGAACAAACCTATAACAAGTAAGGACACGAAACCAGCAATTGAAAATCTCCCAACAAAGATACATCCAGAACCAGATGGCTATACAGGTAATTTTACCAAATATTTTAAGAATTAACATGACTTTTTCCAATCTTTCCCAAAATTTAGAATGGGGGGAATGCTTCATAACTTGTTCTATGAGGTCAGCGTTACCCTACTACAAAAGCCAGATAAGACAAAGGTGAAAAGAAAGCTAAGACCATACATCTTAGGAACTTAAGTTGTAAAAATCCTCAACAAAGATAAGAGCAAACTACAACCAGCAATATATTAGAGGGATTAAACACCATGGCCAAGTAAGATTGATACAGATGCATAGGGAGTTCAACACACGAAAATCAATTACTGTAATATACCAAATTAACAGAACTAAAGGGAAAACGTCACATGATCATCTCAGTTGAGGCAGAAAAAGCACTTGGCAAAAATCCAATGTCCTTTCATGATAAAAATATTCAATAACTAGAAATAGAAGAGAACTTTCACAGCATAATAAAGGGCTTTCATGACGAACTCACAACTAACATCATACTCAGTGGTGAAAGGCTGAGGCTTCCCCTCAGGTCAGGACAAGACAAGGATGCCTTTTCACAACACTGCTATTGCAACAACAGTGCTATGAAAGTTCTATTTGGGGCAATTAGGTAAGAACAAGTAAAAGCCAATTTGGAAAGGAAAAAACAAAACTATTTCTGTTTGCATGATCTTAAGACTAAAAAATCCTAAAGAATTAAGAAAAAAAACCATTAGAGTTAATAAATGAATTCAGCTAAGTTGCAGGATCAACACACAAAAATGAGTGTTATAGCTATGCACTAGAAATGAATAAGAAAATTGAGAAAGCTCCATAACATCAAAGAGATAAAGTATTTATAAATAAGTTTAACCAAGGAGTTGAACACTCCTCACCGAAAACCAAACACTAAGGAAATAAACCAAGAACCAAATACGTGGAAAAAATACTGTGTTCATGGCTCGGAAGACTTGATATTGTGAAGATGGCAACAATCCTTAAAGCAACCAACAGATTCAATGCAATTCCTGTCAAATTCCAAGTCTTTCTTTTTTTTTTTGCAAAATGGAAAAGCTGATCCTAACATTCATGTGGAATTGCAAAGGATTTTGAATAGCCAAGATAATACAGAAAAGAAGAAAGCTGGAGAAATCACACTTAGTTACCAATTTCAAAACTTACTACAAAGCTATAGCAAACAAAAATGTGTGGTATTGGCAAAGGAGAGATAGAGGATACAGATCAATAGAACAGAAATGGAATCCAGAAATAAATCCTCACATGATTACCGACAGGGGCCAAGACCATTCATCGAGGAAAGAAGTCTCTTCAACAAATGGTATCAAGACAACTGGTTATCACATGCAGGAGGAAGCTGGATACTGACCTCATACCTTATTCAAAATTTAACTCAAAAGGGACCTAAACCTAGATGTAAGAAGCCAAAGATATAAAACTTTCAGACGGAAACATAGAGTACACCTTCTTGGCCTTGTATTTGGCAATGGTCTCCTCCATATGGCACGAAAAGCACAAATATCAAAAGGAAAAACAGGTACCACAACAAGATACCATTTAATACCCACTAGGACAGTTCTAATTAAAAACAAAACAGAAAATTACAAGTGTATTGCCATCTCTCTCATTTTCAATATTGGTATCGCAGAAGTCTGTGATTTCTGATTAGTATGGCTAGAGGCTCATTAATTTCATTGATCTCAAAGAAATGAAATTTGATCTCATTTTTAGAGCTCAAGTATAAGTGTGACTGAGAAGAAACAGCTTAATTTCCATTAGGGACAACAAGCATGTACCTTGGAAAGAAGCAGGCCACGACGGTTCTGAGATCCCGGGGTGGGGTTGGGTAGTGGTGTAGCCCAACACAAAAGAAGGAGCTCTCAAAGCAGCTCATGGGTGGAGTAGAAACCCAAACTGGAGCAGGACACAGAAGATGTGGCTCCCTGGGGAGCTGCCCCAGAGCTGAGCAGGCCCCCTTGGCAATAGCACCAGGTTTAGTATGGACCAGTTTTCTGTGTCCCTCTAGGGACAAGGTCCCTCTCTCTTCATGAGGCGACCTGGCCTGCCACATTTACTCACAGCTCCAAAGAGTCATGAAACTTTAATGCTAATGGCACTAGAGGCTAATTCACTGGTACAGCATAACCTTTAAATAGAGACCACGTAGTTTAGTCTAATTTAAGAGGATACACGGTTGATCACAGGGGTCTCCCCAGCTTCACAAAGCAATCGCCCACAGGAGGAATGGGCACTGTCCATCCCTTCACACGGTGACTCTACCGAGAGCAAGAGTACAGGCATGCACACAACAACCCTGTCGTCATTCAAATACTCAACACAGCGTCCAGGCTGTGCCAGGTGCCACAGACAGAAATGGAGGGAGGCTGGGATCTAGAGAGTGCTCAGTGCAAGGGATTCAGACCATGGCCTTCCCTGCAGACCCAGTCTGGGCAAGTGTCTCAGAGAAGAGAGGGCACCGAGCTAAGAGGTGGGAGGCCTCAAAGGCCGCCTTTCTAGGTTCATCACTGGGCCCATGAAGCACCCAAGAAATCTCTGCAGTGGTTATTCTCAGTGCGGGGGGGGAAGGAGCGATTCCAGTCTGGAAGGGGACAGCACATGCAACAGGCCAAGGGCAACCATCAGTAACTCACCCAGGCACTTCCTGCTGCCACAGCTGGTCACTGAGCTTTGATACACTGCACCTCAGAGAAATGAAACCCCGCTGGCGCGTATGTGCAGCTGAATTTTCATCCTGGAAGACTAGCTCATTATTTCTACCATTGTCACATTTGCCAAGAAAAAGAACTCTAACAAAATTCCCAGTTTGTTGACCCCAGGGAAGGGGCCATGGGAGTATGCTGGGGACATTATCCCCAGGGCTGGAGTGATAGTCCAGGGGAACCCAATGGCAGGTGACAGGCATCTGGTGAGCAAACCGTAACTCTGTGCTAAGTCAGCAGTAGGCAAGGAGGCCCCAAGAAGCAGACTTGTGGGTTTCAATGAAAAGAATTTCAATAAGAAAGAAGGAAAGCTGAAAGGTGTCCAGATCTAAGAGCAACAAAGGCAGTTCATGCCCACTTGGGTACGTGGAGGGGTACCAACCCCAGTCATGGCTTCTGCTGCCCTGGCCCAGCTGTGTAGAGTGAAAGTCCATACCTACTCATGCATGAACAGAGGTGCGCCCGGGTCCTGATGGGGGCTAGCTGTGTGTGCTTTCGGCAGGGCCGCAAGTTGAACCAAATCAATGAGGCTACCTCCTCTAGCAGAACATTTGTTAACATGGGGGAGGGGTGTTGAAAATCTTTCAGAAATCCAATGAAAGCTGAAAACCCCTCTCCAAAAACAGAAGCACATTCCAGGAATTTATCTGCCATTCCAAGGCCTGTCTGGATCCCTTCATTCCTCCATGAATGCTAGCTAGAGACTTCTGCTTGATCAGCAACGACTGTATCGAAGTCTCACTATGAAGTACCCTCCTCTCCACATCACCAGAGAGAGCTGAAGGTCACTGAAGGGCTCGGGGGAACTCTGTCAGGCAGGGCTCAATGAACATTCATTTATTCCCATGTTCTAGTCACAGGCACAGGAAGACCCCCTGCGCAGAAGGAAGAGGAAGCTGCAGAGAGCTGTCTATCGTGGCAAGCGGAAGCCAGGCCACATCCAGTCAGCTCCACCACAACATGCTGGCTGGGCGCAGGCCAATATAGGAAGAGGAATGTCCGAGGAAGCCAGTGAAGAAGCTGCAAGTTTACTAAAGCAGTAAGCAGCAAAATCGCCTCATGTGGACACAAAGGAACAGGAAGCTGAGACAGAGCTATCCAGAGAGGGTGACGGCAGACACAGGAGGATTCTACATGACATGCAAACTCACAGGTAAGGGCAAGAGTGAGGATGCCTGTTACATAGGAATGAACCCTATATGGAATTACCCTCATAGCTTTTAAGGGTAAATCGACCAAATTCTATTTTATATTTTTGCTATAGACTAACTCTCACTTTTTATCAGATTTGTGGTATTTCACTTTCCAAGTCTGGAGTGGCCTTTTCTCCTTCTCTCACTCCCTGACCCCCAAAAGAGGGCTAAGGCCCAGTGTTGAATGTAGGGAGAACAGCTAGATCAGAAAGCAATGTGCAAGTAACACAAACTAGAAAACACCCAGGAGTAAACCTAACAAGAAATGTGCAAGACTTACTAGAAAAAAATGGCCAAACTTAAGTGCAGGATGTACAAAAAGACAAACTGTAGAGAGATACCCACACTATGAATGGGAGACTGAACCCAGCAGAATCCCCTTTCCACACTGATCTTATACCAGGCAATTCCGCTAAGACTTCTACATAAAACATGAGAAGCTAAGTCCAAAATTTACCCGGGAGAGAGAATAAGAGAATAGCTAAGAAAATTCTGAAAAAGTCAGAAAAAGACCATGCCTTATCAGATATCAAACATATCATGAAGCAATGGTAACTTAAACTTACTATGCTGCAGTAGTACAGAAAAAGACAAACATAAGTGTTCTTCCTTTTGGAGGGGGATCCAAATATCTTCTGCAATCAAGGTGCCAGAAGTTACAGCCTTAGAAATTCTTTTTCTGGCTAAGAAACCACCTACTCAGGCTACTGTTTCTAAAAATGCAGACGGATCCTTACAAGGTACCAAATTAAATCACTAGCATATTATTATTAGATCTTTGCAAAATGGGTAAAACGAAAGAGACTGAGTGTACAGATTGGGAAAATGGCCAGTCATTAAAACTTCCACCCGAGGCCTAGCACGATGAATGCCACAGTTACCTCAGACACAGAGCCACCTAAAGCTGCCCAGTCCCGTCTGTGATTCCAACTCTCCCTGGGGAGGAGTCCCATCCTCAGATATGTGGACTGGTAGGTGGGAAGACAGGGAACACACCAGGGCCCACTGTGGAGAAACGGCAGGCTGGAGGTCCTGCTCACCCCATGTTCTGCTGACACAGGGGATCTTCTCAAACACATGAGCACATTCTGTCTTGCAAGGCTTCTGAGGAATTAGTGTCTCTCTCCTCAAGGTGGAAGGACTCAAATGTGAGAAACCTGCCTGTTCAGGATGGAAGAGCTGGAACAGAGGCTCAGAGGTGGAGAGGCCAGGCGAGAAGAGGCTATTTCTCAGACTCTGGAGAGAGTCATGGAAAGGACACTCACACATGGGCCTAGAGCACAGATATGTGAGTCTCTGCCTTGGTGCCCTGTTCTCAAGGGGGAAAGGTTGGAAACCAGCTCCATGTTCCCTAGGCAGTCAGAGTCCTCTGTCCTGAAGCAATTCTGGGGCCTCAATTTGCTCTGAAGCGGCAATCCCAATTGGGCCAATTTCCTGGCCTAATCCATCCCAGGTAAACTTAACAGTAAGTTCCAAATATGCCTCATTAAACCATTCTCCCTACATCCCCAAAAATGGCTTCTCAGCTATAGCTGAGCTGCCTCCAGGCACTGGTCCTGCGAAGCCAGCACCCCGCAGGGGAGCTGGGCAGCCAAGAAACGGGCAGGAGGACCAAGGCTGTCAGGTTCAAGTTCTGACAGCTGCCTCTCCAGGGACGTGCTGACTCTCCTTGCAGCCTGGAGTCCTCACCTGTAAAGAAGTTCACAGGAGAGCTGTAACAGTTACAGACAGAAAGGAGAGACCCACACATTCAGGAGTCCTGGAGACTCAGGAAGAGTTGTGTGATGATGACAGCAAAGCAGCTGGAACTAGAATTCGCTAGAATCCCAGCCATGACTTTGGGTGCCCGCCTGGTAGGGTGGCTGATGTTGGCATGGCTTAAAGAATAGCCCCGGCTGGGAGTCAACAGGGTCTGTGTGTGTGAAACAAACTACTACATCATCAACATCTGCGGCACTCGATAGCCAACCTAGCCCCCAGATGCCCATGCTGAAACTAATGTCCCAGTTTCATCCATTCATTTTAGCCCAGGGACAGGCACTGGACACCTCAAGATGACCAGGACATGTGTATTGATCTACATGAGCCAATACAGCCATGAAGCCCAGCCAGCCAACCTGCGGGCTTCTCTGCATAAAGGTTAGTCTCCTCCTGGGGCTGCCTCTGAGGAAGCAGGCAGACAGGGTGCAGCTGCCATGAGACTACTGGGTAGCACGTGAACGTGGCAAAGGGGCCAGTGCAGGGAGGTGGGCACACATAGGATGAACCACACCGACTCAATGGGCCTCAGAGCAGAAAACCAGCAAGCATGGGAGGGAAAGCTAAGGCTCCTCCTCCAAGAGGCAGAGACCTCAACTCCAATGCAAACCAAGCCCCATGGACCCTGTAGGGCCACATATGCCCCCAACCCCCAACCCTTCTACCACAGTCCCTGGGGCCCGGCCTGGCTGCCACCTCTGGTGTTAGAGCCAGGGGCAAGGCACTCTGGGCCCCACCATTCTCCTTGGGTCATGATGGCTGCTATGCTGGGAAAAGAGAGCCAGATACTGGACTGTGGGCTGAGGACATATAAGTTGGTGTGATGACCACAATCTGAAGCTGCCATCAGCCTCTGAGGAAGCCATTCCTGTGAGTGTGGGGTTACCTCTTTCCAGGAGCCTGACCAACAAACCCACCAAGAACCAAGTTCTCCAGTGGTTGGGCCTTCCAGCCCAGTGCCTAGTCCTATATGGATCAGAATACACTGACAGTCGCAGAACTAGACATTCCATAAATAATTTGCTGGAAGGCAGCTGGCCACACTGGCAGCCTGTGATAAGACCAGAACACAGGCAGGGGGCGCATATAGATGAGGACTGTAGTCCTGAGCAAGGAGAGCTTATGACTGATGAATTCCTGGCCCTGGACTCTGCACTAGGAATCACAGAAATCAGCATAGCCCCATGCAGAGTTCACAACCGGCCTTCGCCAGCATCGTGGGATCCGAGTGCCAGCCCACTGAACCACACAAGGCTGGGGCTTCCAGATGCGAGCGGCCAGAGGAGGGCCAAGGCCTGCACATTCCCAGACACTGGCCTCCAGAACCCATCCTTCTGGGAGAGAACAGGGGACCCTGCCTCACAGTTGAAAGGCAGGCGAATCAGCCCGTGATGCGCTGTCACTGGGCCACACAAAGCACTGCCTTCCACCTCGGCCGGCATCACAGCTTGTGCCACAGACCCCCACAGACCCTGGAGCCAGAACAGAAGTAGCAGGAACCATGAAGGGAAGGTGGGACTCAAGAAAGACCACAGTTTAATTACAGAGTCGTGAGGGGTGCAATTCCTCTTAATTCAGAAAGTAAGACATCTCCCTCCCTGAAACATATAAAATATTAGAGGATTTTTATAGTTACAATAAAAAACTCACTTCTCTAGTCACTGCTGGCCATATCTAATTAGGGTGAGGTATGTTAATGATAGAACTATGGCCTGGGACATCCTTCCTTGCAATAGTAATTGCAGTTAAAGAAAAAAATCATGAACTGTACTTATGCTTACTAATTAGCATGGCTTTGCTAATTAATAACAGAAAGTCAAACTGTCTTTGTCTTGTCATCTGCAATTAGCTGAAGATGTTTAAATTTCTCTCTCCTTTCTAACCAGTGAGCTAACTTTGGGACAGAAAACAGCAGGAGAGGCAGCTGCAGCTGGGAGAGATGGCTCACGGGCCAGACAGGGAGGGGGCAGGACCAGGTCCTGGCATACGCACAGGAGCCAGCTGCTCCGTACTTTGCAGAGGGAGAGGGTCCAGTTCAGGTTGGAAGAAAAAGCTACCCAGCGCCCCCGGATTCCTAGGGCCAGAGGGAGCCACCAAAATGGGTGGGAGGACTATAGAGCCAGCCAGACCTGCAGCTGACAGCAGCACTGCCAGCTCTGGCCCCTCACTTCCCTCAGTCCTCCACCAACGAGGTTTCACAGCAGAGCAGAAATCAGACATTTCACTGGCAATCCTAGCGAGCAGGTGTGGGGGGAGTCAGAGTTCCCTCCCCTCTGGGCCCTGCTGGGCCATGTCTTCTTGGGGTGTAGCACCCCCAGAACTCAGGGAGCATATGGGGTGGGGGGGGAAGAGACTCACTGGCTCTTAACAGAGCCTAGGGCACTGCCACTTTTTCACTTCCCTTTACCTGGAAGGAGAAGAGAGAAGTGAAATATGCTAACAATTAAACAATCAAATGCAGAAAGTAAAACCTGTGTGAGGCAACTCTAGCCTGGACCCAGAAACAGGTCTGAAGGAGCCTCCACAGTGCCCCATCCTGTTTGTGTGCAACAGGGCCATCAGCGCTGTGGGGGCTGCGAGAGCCACTCCCCACACTCCTGCCTGTTTCTAGGGGTCAGTTCCGCAGCCTCACTCAGAGCTCCATGTGGTCGGGAGTGATGGTCTTGCAACCTCAGAATGGCCTGGGGAGCAGTGAAACAATACCCGGCCTGGTAGTGAACTGGTGTAGAGGAAGGACCAGCGTCAATATCCTGAAACCTCCAGTGTTCCACACGGGAGCAGAATGACAAGGGCTGAACGAGAAAGAACATGGGCCAACCTTCCTGCACCTCTCACTAAGACAGGGGTTGGCCTCTGCCACCCTAACCAGAGCATTCTGGGGGCTCAGTGCCACCACTGCTGCAGCGGCTGCCTCCTCTTCCCCAAGAACAGCAATCTGTTCTTTCCAAAACCCCCAGGGGCAGGGTGGAGGCTTAGTTCCCCTGCTTCCTGGCTCCCAGGGCCAAAGTGCAGTGTGGCTTGGGAAGGCTGCAGGCAGTGTGCACCCCACTCACCTCCAGGGTGAGTTGTGGGTTAGGCATGCTCAGCACAATCTCATCTCTAATTCCTCCTGTCTGCATACATTATGGAAATAAGGCCCTTGGGCACGTTTCCATTCAGGCCAATGTAGAGGAAGTGATGCGTGTTGACACACAGAACATCGGGGTATCCCCAGGGTGTCTTCAGATGAATGCATCAGTTTTCCAAGAAAACCCCCAGCCCACTTTGGCTCCTCCAAAGTCAACAAGCAATATGCTCCTTGTTTAAAGAGCCTGGACAGCTCAGGAGCAAGACACTCTGTGTCAGGAAGCACCAACACTCTGCGGGGCTGGAAACAGCAGGTAAGCTTGCTGCTGCCCCGATGGCTGTGGACTAAAGTGACTGCTCCTCACTAACCGTGGCGCACACGTGTGCCGGACTTCAAAGCCGGCAGAGCTCTTCCAGGTGCATGGGCTCCTGGGCACGTGCATACCACACCTGAGTCTCTCCCTGGTACTCCGGACTCTCTGGGAAAGCGCAGAGGGCTCTACTGAGTCTCAGGTGCCCGGTAAACAACACAAGATGATCCCACTGAGCAGAAATCCATAATGCAGAGAAGTCAGCCCCTTGGGAGAGACACCCACTGGTAGCCCCACTTGGCATGGCTAGGCTACCAGGCACAGACATGAAAGCAGTTCATACCCACCCCTTGCCTGCTCCTCCTCCCTCTAGCAAAGTAGCCTGGAACTTACAGGCCTTTCTCCTGCCTGGTCTGGTTAACCCCAATTAACCACCTGTTCTGTACCCACAGGAGGCCCCTGGGCACTGCAGACACAAATTACTGACCAGCCGTGCCTTCAGTTCACAACCATGAACCTCAATTGGGTACTTGGACAGCCCCAGATAACCACCAGCCCCCAAAGGATCCACTTCCTACTGTTTAAAAAAGAAAACAAACCAAGGTCAAAATAGGAGTCACTCATGCTAAGCAGCTTCGTGTCACCAAATGGAGACTCTAACTTATTTACTTGAAGTTCTCCCAGAAATGTAATCTTACAGCAGTCAATGAGGAACTGCCTGTTCAGCAACAGTTAACCCCGGGGCCCCCTAATCAAGTACACTTGCAAGAACCGATCTGCCTTTTTGCCTAGTAACTTTCTTGTTCTCGCTCCATTCTGCCTATAAAAAAGTCTTTCATTCTGTACAGCTTCTCAGAGTGCCTTCCTATCTGCTAGATTGGATGTTGCTTGATTTGAAGTGATTTTTGCTCAAATGACTCTCTAAATTGTTAATGTGCCTCAGTTTATCTTTAAAGGCTCTCTCCAGTCTGTGGAACACACCCTGTTCTTTCTCCAGCCCCCAGCCTGCCTGAGTAGCTTCACTCCCCAACCCCTTTCTCTGCCTAGACGTGCTCCCTCCAGCAACCATCAGCTCCCTCCAACACCACCACTGTTCCTGTCTTTACTGGAACATTCCAGCAGCATAAAAGCAAGTTATACATCACTGTCTGCTCATCCAACATCACTATGAACAAAGGCTACTCCTCTGGGTGCCACAGCACCAACATAACACCATAGTATGAAATACCTCCTTCTATGGGCTCAGTCAAGCCCCTACTTCCCAGAAAACCACACTTACCGGGGTCCTCTGTGGACTAGGGAGGTCCCTTTCTATTATTTCCAACTGCAGTTCTGACTAGAAGGACCATGACTATCAAGGGACCTGCATGTTCCCACCCACATACAGGGCAGTCCTGATGGAGAGAGGAATTCCTGCCAGCTGCCCAGGAGCTAAGGCACCCCAAACACTAGCTTCTCTTTAGCTGCAAGGCCACAAGGCCACAGGAACTTACCATGTCTGCTCTTTGCTTCTGTCCTCCCAGCTCCTCCAAGGCCTGTGACAGTTGAGCCTTTAAGACAAGATAGAAAGCAGGTCAGTGGGTCTTCTCCCCTGGGACCCAAGGGACCATGCCTTGCCCCGTCACTCCACTCCCACTGAGCAGGGGTCCCTGGGATCTGGAAAGCAGGAGTTGGGGGTGAGAGGCCCAGCAGGTGACTGTGGGAAAGGGGCCCACCTTCCTGCAGTCTGGAGGTTCCTGAGGGGCAGCCAAAAACACAACAGGATGCAAAGTCCCATCCCCTCACCTACCTCTTGGAAGCAACTACGGAGTTAAGTGTAAAGACAGAGTGAGAATCAGGGTAGGTTTTAGTGCCCCATCTGGGTGATGGCGGCAGAGAAGCAATTGCTATTAATTCACGCGTGCACAGTCAAAGTGTGTGTGTGTGTGTGTGCTCATAAAGATTTATGTCACATGTGTTATACTGCAATAAAAACATAGGTTTAAATATATATAACATATATATTTATATAGACTTCATACACACACACTCTCTAGTATTCTAGAGAGCAGATGAGGGGAAGACATTTCTGCTACATACAAGAAATTTCTTAAGATCTAGAAGCCAACCATCATTGACAATGATGAACCTGTCACATCACCCCCAACGGGAAGCACTAATGGGAGGTCCATGACAGCCCTCAGAGTCTGAGAGAGTCAGAGTACAAGAGGGTCCTGGCTGGGATTCGAAGCCAGCAGCCAAAGGGGTTGGGATTCCAGGGGAATGTGACATGACAGCAGAGGAGACAGAGGAGAAGGGCAGAGGGCTTCTTCATGGGGTTCAGGGCAAACCCACACCCCATCCCTCCGCACAGGCCTTGAAGGGGAGAACCCAGAGCTCCTGAAACCAGGAAGGAAGGCCACCTGGAGAATACAGGTACGTCTCCCCTCACCTATCCTTCAGAACAGACACCAGGATCGAAAAACACAGGAACATTAACACCTCTACAGCAAGGACACGGGACACCGGGCCCCAAGCTGCGCAGGGGATGGTTCCCTAGGGAATTCATCAAGCTTGTACACTTGGAGGGGCACAGGGGCTCTCAATGGGGTACTGGGGGAGCGTCTCAAGGGAGGAATTCCCCTGAGTCTAGAAACACTTGAACATCTGCTTTTGGACAAGACAGAGGAACAGGCTCATTGTAAAGCTGAGGGATTTTATTGTGTATAAATCATATTTCAATAAAGTTGATCATAAAAAATTTATATTTACAGATAAGAAAGAACACTGCTCTGAGAGTGGGCCCTAACCCCTTCCCATCACACAAGGCAACATTAGGAGGAGTCAGTTCTGTGCCTGGGGAGCTGATACTCTAGCTGGGGGGCAAGATTGGCTCAAGTCAAACTCAGGACAAAGTGAAACACACAGAGCGAGGGAGAGGGAGAGGGAGGGGAACCCGGGGTGGGGGGGAGAGAGAGAGAGAGAGAGAGAGAGAGAGAGAGAGAGAGAGAGAGAGAGAGAGAGAGAGAGAATAATGAAGTTGGGAAAACCATCTTTTCAAATATAAAATCAAGGATTCCTCACTTTTTTAATCAAGTTAGAATTCTTCCTTGAGAATTTGTGAAAGTTATATAATCTCTGCCCACAAAAATATCCACAGTAGGAAACTGAGCCACAACTGAGGAAGAGGCTGGTGGGGTTCGTGTGTTAATGTAGGGGGCTGATGCATGTTGAAGCTCGGTTCCTAGGCACTGTCACTATTCCACCAGTTCTTACCACCCTCACTAAGGGTACTATGACTGTCACCCCATCTAGACACTGAGCAAAACCAGATTTACCACAGCAAGCCACCTGCCCTGGTCTGGCTCCTAGAGGTGGGACTGGGATGACCCCAAGGGGTCTGGCTTTTGGTTTTTAAGGATATTCTATCTGTTAAGGAACTTGTGTGGGAACCTGGCTCGCTCAGACTCATGTCACTAGTAATATCATCAAAGGCCAAGGACCTGGATGCCCCCAATAGAACATCTCTTAAGAGTTCACTTAGACCACTTAGGCCCTCTGGGATGGCACCCGAACTTGCAGATAAAGAAAAGCAGCAGTCAGCAGGTGCTCAGACTGGAGGACCACACCGTACTGCCTTGTGGGGCGGGGGTAGGGGGGCACACCCACAGCAAGACAGGCGGCGGCACCTGCCAATGGCTATTTCTAGCACTCTGGGCCACTGCTGGGTTCTGTGCACAGGAGCCCTATGCTAGAAGCCAAGCCCCACTCTGATTTCTAAACCTCGCCAGACCGGAAGGTCACGGGACAGGGTTCCTCGCTACAGAGCAAAGGTCTGCCCGGTCACAGCAGACCTCCACTCCCGCTTTCCCTGCCGTGACTCTGACCACCAGGGAACCACACCTTCTTCCCTGGAGTGGGTTGGCTTGAACTGTGTTCCCAAAAGACAGGTGATCTTACTTTTAGTGCCTATGAAGGGGACCATGTTTTGAAATGGGGTCTTTGTAGATGTACTTAAGCTAAGAATCACAAGGTGGTCACATCCTGGATTTATACTGACCCGTCAATTCAATAACAAGTATCTTTATAAGAGACAGGCCAGGGAGATCAGAGACAAAGATCCAAAGAAAAGGCTGTGTGACCACAAAAGCAGGATGGGAGTGATGCAGCCACTAGCCCAGAAATGCCCACAACTGCTGTAGAGACCAGATACTACCAAGGGACCAGGAATGGCCCCCTCACACCCTCAGAAGGAAGTGAACTGCTACACCTTAACCTCACATTTCTGGCCTCCAGAATTTCTGTTATTCAATTGCCCCTGGTTCACGGTCATTTGTTATGGCAGCCCTAGGAGTTAGTACACCCTCCAGTCCCGGCCTTACCAGGCATGAGGGCGACACAAGGTGCAGGGTCTATGGACAAGAGAGCATTGCACAAGGGTTCCCTGCGCCCAGTGGCGGGAAGCAAGGCCTTGATGCCCCATAGTAGCCTTAGAATCCCATGTCTTCTGTCACAAAACCAAGGGAAAGGGCAGCACAGAACCCTGCCCACAGGACCCGTGTTCACCCAGACATGGCCGGCCACATCCCCACCCACCAAGAAGCACAAGAGTGAAGGAGACCTGGGAGAGGAAGAGCAGCACAGCAGATCTGTGATGCCACTGGGGCCACATGGGGATAGCAGCAGGGGCCCAGTGTTGTAAGGGAGGGAGACATGCCAGTCATGGGCTCCTGTCAGAGCAGTTGGGTTTTCACAGAGGACAGAGACAGAAGAGTAGGGGAGCCACTTTCAGAACTCCATGCCCAGGTCAGAGCTGAGCTGGCAGCTCCCAACCACCAGTGAGAGCAGAGCAGCACAAGCCAGCCAGCGCAGGAGACTAGAGTTACTGTATCCAAAAAAACAAGCATGACGCCATTCCACCCACCTGGTCGCTGGAGGAAACATCTGGTACATAGCAGATGCCCAAGAAGTTCCCTCCCAAAGGAAACGCATTCCATTGACTTCCACCAAGTGCAGACAGACCCCCTTGAGGGCAATGACCAGAAACAACAAACCCACTGGGCCTTTGGGCTGTCAAGGACTCTCACAATTACATCTCAGCCTGGCTGGTCCCTTCGGGGATCTAGACAGGTGGCTAAGGGTGGAGCTGAACGGGAGGAGACTCGTGGAGGAGTCACAAGAGAGAATACTAGGCCTGTTCCAGAGGGTGAGTGTTCCAGAAAAGGCAGCAGACTCAACGCATGTGTGAGAGAAATGCGGTGTGAGAAGTTGCTATCATACAGCCCAGAAAATCCCTACGTGAAAGGAGGACACAGAGTCCAGGGTGAAGACGAGAGAAGAGGGTGAAGACGCACAGAGTCCATGGTGAGGACACAGCACAGACAGCAAAGACAGAGTCCTGGATGCAGAGCCCCCAGTGAGTGACCCCCAGAGCCCATGGCGAGGAAAAGAATCCACAGTGAGGTCAAGGGGCTGTTGCAGCCATGGAGCAGAACCTCAACTCACACCAGCCCTTCTGTCCCAGGTATGCTTGTTTCCCAGCCAGGCCCCTGGGTGGCCACGTGTGCTCAGACACAAGCCGTAGGCCCATGCGCTGTCTTTGTAAGATATTAGCTGCACTGAGACCTCAGTGGGGCTCTTTTTATCTTGAAGAAGCTGCTGCCAAATATGTGGCACTGGATATGCAGGCCTGGCCAGCAGACAGGAACTTCTCACAGGGACTCCCCATGTGCCCTACAGTAGTGGGATGGCTGGAGCCTGTGCAAGGACCCCCATCCCCACCAGGTCACAAAGAGAATGAGACCAAAACCTCCGGTCCCTTAGCCTTTCTGCTCTCTTTACACGTGAGTTTGTGACAAAGGATAAAGGAGGAGGAGACAATGCTGGCCAGTCATCTCACAGGCCCTTCCACGTGGCAGAACCAGACCCACTTGCACCTTCTGTCTGCAATGGTCTGAGGGACAGAGAAGAGCCTTGCCAACAGGAAGAAGACCCCAAGACCAGCATGGGCCACACTTCTCATGGCTGCAGAGCACACGAGCACACATGCAGGCAGGCGGCTCACACGGCCAGGCGGCTGACCCAGCGCTGGGGGCGCTGACTGACAGGCTATCAGGACAGAAGCTCCCACTGACTGATGCAACTGAAGCAAGTAGTACCTCTCCTAGATGAAAGTGCTCAAAGGGCCCCAGTGGAGCATTCCTGCAGTGGGTCTGTGCACAAAGTACGGGTCCATTCCATTTGGTAGTCCTGGAGTCTGCGGGCAGTGGATCTTAGCATAGGCCTGGCAGCAAGAGCTGCTGCCCTGTCCAGGAATGTGTGGATAGCACAATGTTTCAGGCGGTGTCCCTCTGCCTCACCAGGAGTCAGAACTTCTGGTGGAGGGCCCCAGAAAATGTATTTTTCCAAGCCTTCGAAGTGATCTGATGTGCACTGGAGTTTGAGATCTGTCACTGCAGTGGTTAAATTTGAAACCAGAAAACCAGACACACCAATCCCAAATTTTCTGCATGAGTGACCTAGATCGTGGTAAGCAGGAGCTCTCAAGTTTCATCCTCCCCATAGAACATCGACTTAGACAACCACCCACAGGTGAAAATAGCCAAGATCAACGAAACTAAGAGCTAGGCTTTTTTTTTCTTTGAAACATAAACAAAATTGACAAACCTCTAGCTAGACTAAGAAAAAAAGAGATGACTCAAATAAAATCAGAAACGAAAGAGGAGAAATTAGAGCTGACACCGCAGAAATGGAAAGGCTCATAAGAGACTATTATGAACAATTATACACTAACAAACTGGATGACCCAGAAGAAATGGAAAAACTCCTAGATACAACACAACAAATGAATTACAAAGAAACAGAAAATCTGAACATACAAAAATAATAAGGAGATTGAAACAGTAATCAAAGATACCCAAATGGGAAAAAAACCCAAAAAACAAAAAACCCAGGGTCAGTTAGTTTCAAGGCTGATTTTTACCAAGCACTTAAAGAAGAATTAATTCCAGCCCTTTTCAAGCTTGCCAAAAAACTGAAGGGAAGAGAACACTTGCAAATTCATTTTATGAGGCCCAAGTTTTCCTGATACCAAAGCCAAATTAGGACACTACAAGAAAAGAAAGTTACAGGCCAATGTACTTAATGAATACAGATGCAAAAATCCTGAGCAAGACTAGCAGATGGAATTTAACAGCATGTTAAAAGGATCATACTCCATAACCCACTGGGTTATGGATCATACTCCAAGTCCCACTGGGACTTACCCATGGGGTGCAAGGATGGCTCAACATATGCAAATCAATCAATATGATAGACCATGTCAACAGGAAAAAGGGATAAAAATCATATGATATTCTCAACAGATGCAGAAATAGGACTTAACAAAGTTCAACGTCCATTCATAAACATTTTCAACAAATTAAATGCCAAAGGAATGTATTTCAACATACTAAGGGTCATATGTGACAAGCCCACAGCTCCCATCAGACAAAATAATAAGAAGCTGAAAGTTCTCCTCTGTCAGGAATAAGACTAAGATCTCCACTCTCACCATGTTTATTCAACATGGTATTACAGTCCTAACCAGATCAATTAGTAGAAAGAAATAACAGGCATGCAAATCAGAAAGAAGTAAAACTGTCACTATTTGCTGATGGCAAGATACTGTATTAGAAAATCCTAAAGACTGCCCTCAAAACCATAAAAATCAATCAGTGAATTCAGTGTAGCTGCAGAATAGAAATCAACATACAAAAATAAGTTGCGCTTCTATACACTAAGAGGGAACAACTTTTTAAAAAAAAGGAAAACAGTTTCATCTCCAATAACATAAAAAACAATAGGAATAAATTTAACCAAAGAGGCAAAAGCTCTATATACCGAAAAACGTCAGATTTCGATGAAAGAAAAGTGAAGATAATACAAATAAATGGGAGAAAGTATCTTCAAATCATAAATCTGCTAAGGGATTAATATCCACACTATATAAGGAGCTTGTACAACTCAACAGCAAAAAAACAAACTAAGAAAACACATCAATTAAAAAAGAGTCGTTTTCTTTGTATAAGTCCTTTATGTCTTTTGTTAGATTTATTCCCAGATATTTGAATCTTTTGGTTTCAATTTTGAAGGGGATGGATTTCTTAATTTCTTCTTCTTCAGATTGAGTGTTCGCATATAGGAAGGCTACGGATTTTTGTGCATTGATTTTGTATCCTGCTACTGTACTGAACTGGTCTATAATTTTGAGTAGTTTTCCTAGGGAGTTTTTAGGGTTTTGTATATATATTATCATATCGTCTGCAAATAGAAACAGTTTAATTTCTTCTTTTCCTATTTGAATCCCTTGAATGTCTTTCTCTTGTCTAATTGCTCTGGCTAGGACTTCCAGTATTATATTGAAAAGTAATGGTGAGAGTGGACATCCTTGCCTTGTTCCTGATCTTAGGGGAAAGGCCTTCAGCTTCTCACCGTTGACGATAATATTGGCCGTGAGTTTGTCGTATATGGCTTTTATTACGTTGACATAAAGGACTTATACAAAGAAAACTACAAAACTCTGTTGAAAGAAATAGAAGAAGACACAAGAAGATGGAAAGGGATCCCCTGCTCATGGATCAAAATGGCAATCCTACCAAAAGCAATTTACAGATTCAACGCTATTCCAATAAAAATCTCAATGACATTCTTCAAAGAAATAGATCGACTACTGATGAAATTCATATGGAACCACAAAAAACCTCGCATAGCTAAAGCCCTCCTAACTAAAAAGAAAGAAAACGGAGGAATTTCACTCCCTGAATTCAAACTATATTACAAAGCCATAATAATTAAAACAGCATGGTACTGGAACAAAAACAGACAGAAAGACCAATGGAACCAAATAGAATACCCAGAATTAAAACCACATATCTATGAACAACTAATCTTTGACAAAGGAGCAAAACAAATGCAGTGGAACAAGGACAGTCTATTCAATAAATGGTGCTGGGAAAACTGGACAGCCACATGCAAAAAAATGAAGCTAGACTACTACCTCACACCCTGCACAAAAGTCAACTCAAAATGGATAAAAGACCTGGATGTAAGACCTGAAACCATAAAACGTATAGAAGAAAATATAGGCAAAACTCTACATGACATACATCTCAGCAAAATCTTGAAAGACTCATCCCTCAAAGCGAAGGAAGTGAAAGACAAGATAAACAGATGGGATTATATCAAAATAAAAAGCTTCTGTACAGCAAAAGAGACATTAACCAAAACTAACAGACACCCTATCAACTGGGAAAAGATCTTTGCACACAATACATCTGATAAAGGACTGATAACAAAAATTTACAAGGAACTCACACAACTCAACAAAAACAAAGCCAATAACCCAATCAAAAAATGGGCAG
>PVIJ01011061.1:0-56690 GCA_004024925.1 Scalopus aquaticus
AGGCATGGGTAACTAGGAAGTGGGGGCGCCGGAGGGAGCCTGCAGAGGGCACCAGGGAGCAGAGAGACTGGAGTCCTGGGGAAAAGGAAACTTCCTCTTTCCTCTTTCCAGGCTGTGCTTCCTGCCCAGCCCCCAGAGAGTGAGCTCTGCTACGCAAACCTGGCCCTGCATCAGACGAGCACCCCCGAGAAGAAGGCCTCCGCCGGGCCCTCATCCGCCGCCCGGGTGGAGGTGGAATACAGCAGTGCGGTGTGTGCTGCGGCCGGGGGCTGCGGGCTGGGGCCGCCCCTGAAGGGCCTTTCTCCCAGCCACGTGGGCCCGGGGTGGGGGAAGCAAAGCGCAGCCATTGCCGCACTTGCGTGGGGAGCCCGCCCCTCACCCCCCCTGCTCCCGGGCTTTGGAAGTGTCCCCACGCCAGGCCTCAGCACCGGGAACCCAGAGACCCGGAAAACACGGTCCTCGCGCCTGGCCGGGGAGACCCCCAGGGGCCGAGTGTCCTGGGGCCCACTGCGCGGGGCTGAGGGGGTGTGCGAACTGCGGGGCGCTCGGCACCCCCGGCAGAGGGCGGGCAGGGGAGCTGGAGGGCCTGGGGGGGACTCCGGGGCTCCGTAGGCTCAGTCTCCGTCTCGCGAGGCCTCCTGCTCCGTCCGGGCACCGCCGCCTGCCAGCCGGCTGACGCCGCCGTCTTTACTCAGGGCCCTTTCAGGAAGGAGGACGTTTCCTACGCTGCCCTGGCTCTGGGTGCCCCGGGTCGGGAGCCCACCTGCGGCAACGGGGAGCCCACCTACGGCAACGTGGAGCCCACCTACGGCAACGCGGACCAGGTCGTCACCCACGTTCCCAGCAGGAGCCAGGAGGAGCCCGCGGAGTACAGCACCGTCAGGAAGCACTGACTGGCTGAGCCCCCGCTGGCCCCAGCCCGGCCTGGAGCTTGGACTTGTGGGACGGGACCTCCGGTTGCATCTCCCTGACCCTCCCGACGCTTCCATTTCCCCAGCGAGGACCAAGCCCTGCGTGAACGGACAGACAGGCGTGTCTGTCTGTCTTTCTGAGATGCTACGGAGGCAGCTGGCTCTGCTGCGGGGCGCCTGTCCTCCTGGGGCAGGATGGGCAGCGGCTGCTCACCAGAGCGTCGCGATGCCCAAGCAGGGATAAGCTCGAACGGAGGCCTTTGTGCTGACTCACCGGCGCCCGCGCTGGAACCGCCTCGGCCCTGTGCCTGCTCTCCCCGAGCTCACGGTCAGGTCCTGGCCCAGCTCGACCCTGAGCCGTGGCCGGTGCGGAGCCCCTACATGTGCCCTCATCCTGAGGCTCTCCAGACTGGACTGGCTGCGACAGGGGCTGGGCTGCCCTGGGCGGAAGAGCAGAGAAGCTGCTCACATGTTTCTAGTTACTTAGTTGCATCAAACATTCAGATTTGTGAAAACAACAGCAACTCGGTTTAAAAACGCCAGGCGTGTGATGGGTGAATGAAATGCTTCCAAGCAGTTCCCAGCTCCCAGCCCACACCCCAGGAATATTCTAAGAGTTCCTCAGGCTCATGTAGTCAGCCTCCAACTCTCAGGACCAGCTAAAGCACAGAGATGCAGGATGACGTACCCACAGCATGAAGAAGGGGTTACAGACTCCAAGAGCCCAGCGTGCCCCGAGCTAAATGGCCTGTCCCAGGTGACCTGAAAACCCCCAGAGCAGGAATTCCTGGGGCGCCAAGTACATACCTCTCACATGGAAAAGAGGAGCCATGCAGGGGAGCAGGCAGAGGCGCCGCAGGCTCCCTGGCGCTGTCCTGTCTGTGTTGGGGTCCCCAAGCACCACAGGGTCGGGGGGCTGAGAGAATCTAGAACAGGGCAGCAGGACGAGCTTGCAGATGGACAGACCTATTTCACAGCCTGTTACCCCAAGGCTCAGAGGCCAGTTGGTTCCTTTTGGGCAAATGCTCAGTTACAACCAAATAACGTGGCACCATCGGGCCTGACCGTGGGCGAACATGGAGCAGGACCCACCAGAGGGGAGAGCAGGAACTCAGGGAAGGGGAGCACAAAAAGCCTCAGGGTTCTGAGACCAACAATGGAGACTTTGAATTAAAAATTAATTTCTATGGCAAATATTTCATCCAAGAGTTAGACGGCCACATAAAAATAGAAGACAAGTTAAAAATCTCCCAAAGTTAAATTTTTTCAAGAATTGTTAAAACGATGGAGGAAAAAAGACACCCCCAAAATTGAATCCCCAATGAAGAGGAGAGGAGGCAGGGCAGAGAAGAAGGTGCTTGGGGCAGTGTGGGAAAATCACTAGAGGCCATCAGAAGAGGTAGTTTCCTGCATCAGGGAAATATGCAAGAGGAGGAAGAGAAAGCTTCCAGATCCAAAGACAGAGGGCAAAAGCCACTTCTCCTTCCTCATAATCTCATCACGGTGGCCTCTGCTCAGAGTGACTGGGAACCTGGGATGAAGGGGCAGCTTGTCAGGCTCTGGGGTACATGCCCCAGGGCAGGAAGGGGGTCTGCTGTTCTGGGGTGAGGCTATGAAAGAGGTTTAGGATGGTCTGTTCCTCTGGGAGACTGGGGAGAGCCTGAGAGCTGCTTTCTCTCCAAGTGCAAGTCCAGTAGGTCTCTAGCCAACCTTCTCTCCCTTCGCCAAACTCCCCACCCAACTCTATTGTCTCTTCCCCACAGAGATCCCTGGACTCCTGCTGGCAAAACCCCCAGCTCTGCTCCTTTTATTTTCCAGCTGCACACAGGTCTTGTCTCACACACCTTGAAATTCAGTGCCCCAAAGAAATACACCCTCCTTTCTTAATATGTAAAGAGGAGAAGTGGGGGCAGGTATAATAGGAAGCGATGAAAGAGAACTCAGAGGAGATCTTCCAGGTCCCCTGACTCTGAAGCAGATTCTGGGGTCACTTCTGTGCTGGCTTCAGGTGCCTGAGGGAGTGGTGCTTGCTCTCAGGGGATGGGAGACTGGACCCCGTGTCTGCTCCCGGCCCTCTCCTGCTCCTGGTCCCAGGTGAGTGGCTGGGCCTGGCGCCTGGAGGCTGCAGGGCTGGGGCAGGACACGGAGGGCTGTTGGGGAGGCCCCTCAGGGGACAAGGCAGGGGACCCTTCACGCAGACACTCAGTCTCTGAGAAGGGCCCGGAGTCTGCTCTCACAGGCTCCCTGCGGTGCTGAGACAGGGCCCAGGGCCCAGCAGAGACCCCCTGGGGCAGAGCCCAGCCCCCTGGCTGGTGCCCACGGTGAGGCCAGTCCCAGGGGCCCACTCCTGGCCGCCCCTCAGGAGCAGATCTCCGCTGTAGGGTGGACCCCTCAAGGGGCCCAGGTGTCTGAGGGCTGAAGGGGCTCCTGGACCTCAGCCCCCAGGAGCTGGGCACAGGGGGGCACAGGCGGGGAGCAGCAGCCGGGCCCCCTGGGGTGGCTCAGTCCACACGTGGCACCTGAGTGTCTGCTCTGGCGGCGCCAAGCCCAGAGCTCCGTCCACAGGTGCGTGCACAAGCCAGGCTCGTGGGCCAGCGGGCGGGGCAGGGAGGGGAGGGGACCAGGCTTTAGGCGTCTGTTTCCTGGCTGGGTGTAAGTCCCTGGGCGCTGCAGGGTGAGGAGCCCCTGGGGACAGGAGCCAGGACCTCAAGTCCCTGCCCTTCCTGCTCCCAGAGGCTCCTGGGGCAGATGCGGAGTCTCTTGTCAGAGATGACGGGAAATAAAACAGCCATTTATTCCCCCATCACCTTCCCCATCCTGTGGGAGAAAAATCTGTGCTGGGGAGAGCTCGAGCAGAAAAATTACTGGGGAAACTTACCCACGTGATTGATCTTAATTTGTTAGCTAATAGTACTAAAGGGGCTACGTGTGGGTATTAGTCACGGTGGCTCCACAGCAAATACCAAAACCTGGATTAAGTAACAGAAGTCTAATCTCTCCCTTTGCCGGTCTGTGAGTCCAAGATGCCAAGTCCAAGACTTGGTTCCGTGGAGCCTCTTCCTGGCTGGTTTCTGCATGTAACAAACTCAGCCCATGATGTTTCGCTGTGTAGTTAAATATTTCTCTAACTGGTGAAGTTTACCTTGTTTCAATTATTTTTGGCATCACAAGTGATCATATAATGATTTGTTATACACGAATTTGTGTTACTCTCTCTGACTCTTTGAGGACCAAATCCTAAAATAAAATTACTGAGCAAAGGGCACAACTGTTTTTGCACACCTACAGCTGCCATATTGCCTTTTTTTTTTTTTTTTGCCTTTTCATTGAAGTACAGATTTATTCTTTTATTCTGTGGAGGTCAGATGTCCTCCATGGGTCCCAGCAAACTGAGTGGCCACACTGGCAGGACTGCATTCCCTCTGGACACTGGCTGATAGTCTCTTTCCTTCCTCCCAGCCCTGGAGACTGCCCACATCAGTCTTTTTTTTTATTTATTTTTATTTATTTATGCATACAAGCTGGAGTGCAGGCCAGAGGTGTGGGGGGTGAGAGGATTCACCAGAGACAGAGGAGGGAGCAAAAGAGGCAGATCTACTGAAATACACTGCTAAGGGGAGCAGCGGGCGAGACAGGAGAGGTCTGCTGTACGCTATGGGTCAGCTCCCTGCCTGGGAGCAAACTCAGGCCACAGTGGCTGGCAATAGCTTGATAGCGCTGAGGTTTAACCCCTGTGCCACCAGAGAGGCCCAAAGAAGGGATTCTTTACAACATACAACATTTTCATTAAGGTTCATAACATAGCTCCTCTTATTTAAATTTATCCATCGATGCAAAATTTTAGTCTGTTTGTGTATAATTGTTCTAAAAATCTTCATAGTTTCTGTTAAGATTATTCCTAGGGATCTAATATACTTTTATTACTTTTATTAATGAGCACTTTTCGACTTATATTTCTATCAGTTTATTATTGGTTTATAGAAAAGCCCTTGGTTCTTTATTATGTATTCAGTTATTCCTTTGAATTCAATTATATTCAATTATATTAATTTATTTACATTAAATTAAAATAACTTTAATTCTTTAAATTTTCTCTAAAGCTTATCATTATTCCCCCATAATTATAAGTGCATATGTCCAGTCTCACTACCTGGGTCAGAATTTCCAGATTTGTGTTGCTCTGTCTCCTGGGGCGCCTGCTCAGTTCACGGCTTCAGCCGAAGCCTCTGAGGATCTCACGGAAGAAGGTGGAGGCTGGTCTGCCACATTATTAAAAGATTTCTTCATTGCAGAAAAGACGGCAGGTGCTGAAAGCACCAGGCATCGATGTCCAGGTTAAGACATTGCCGTGGTGTCCACGCCTCGTCTCGTGGCATCTGCTGAGGGATCCGAGAGTCTGTTGGTTATGGGAATTGCACTTTTATTCTGCTGAGAGTTTTTTCAAATCAAAATCGGGTGTTGACTGTTACCAAATCATTTTGTCTAGCTCCTTTGAGATCCTCCTGTCATATTTCTTTCTCCCAGACTTTGTTAATGTGGAATCTTACACTTGCTGACTTTCTTGTTTTCAAACAACTTTCCATTCTCAGCATGAGCTCACCTTGGTGATGGGACGTTTTGATGGCACGTTTTCCTTTTTGTTACAGCCCTGGATTCAGTGAACTGATTTTGCTTCAGATTTTTGTGTTTATGCTCAGGAGTGTTTCCCAGAGATCTCCACCATATCTCAGGGATTTGCCCAGTGGCTTTGCCCAGTGGAATTTAGGACACAGGGTCTGTCTCCCAGAAGGTGGTTCCCTCCAGGGCTGGATTCGGCTCATCCTCCCTGGGACTGAGCGGGGCCGTCACGGGGCCGGGGCCGGGGCCTGTGCGCGCTGGGCGGCCACAGGTGCGTGGACTTGTGTTTTCCAGGCTCATCTGCCGTCAGGGGTCCAGGCGCAGTGACGGGCTGGGAGCGGGGCTCGCTGACCGTGCAGTGCCGCTATGACCCCGGCTGGGAGACCTACAGGAAGTGGTGGTGCCGAGGGGCTGACTGGGGCAGCTGCGAGATCCTTGTTCAAACCGCTGGGTCCGAGCAGGAGGTGCGGAAGGGCCGCGTGTCCATCAGCGACCATCGGAAGACCCGCGTGTTCACCGTGACCATGGAGATGCTCAGGCTGGACGATGCGGGCACTTACTGGTGTGGGATTGAGAGAGCCGGAGCTGACCTTGGGGACACCGTTAGAGTGACCGTGTACCCAGGTGAGAGCACGTGCACGTGTGGGTGTGACTCTGTGGGGCCTGCTTGTCCTGGTGTCCAGTGACCACCTGTCCCAGAGGGGGAGTCTCACTCTTGGGCACCGGGGGGGGGGGCTTCTCCGGATGCTCATGCTCCAGGCCCCCCGATGGGGGAGCCCTCTGTGGCTCACTGTCCTCTGCGGGCCCCGCCCCTCAGTCTGTGTCACAGAGCTCAGGCGATGGCCCCTGTTCAGCACATGGGCAAAGGGACCCCCTTCCATGAGGCCAGAGACCCCAATTCCTGCCAGGGCTTTCCTGGACTATGGTGCCCAGCAGCAGGTGTGCCTGGTCTTTGTGGAGTTTGGGCCTAGGACATCACAACACCTGTTTCCCCAATACCCCTCCCCCCACCAGACATCCCCAGTCCATATTCAGCCCATATTCAGCACAGTCATGGGGGCAGGGGGTGCTGCTACTTGTTGAAGCCCTAAAATGCCACCACAGTCGAAGAGCTGCACCCCGGCGCCTGGAATCCCACCGCCAGCCACTTCTGCGCCTGGACGGAAGGATGCCCTTTTCTGGGTCCTTCTAGAATGCAGACACCCCGGAAGGGGCCACTTCGGGCTATCAGCACCTGGGTTTGAAAGAGTTTATCTGGGGCTCCTTTTCTGCTGGCCCCCAGGGCACTTGTGGCTAAAGGGGGAGCACCAGGGTCCTCAGAGGCCCCCGTCATCCCTGGGACCCCGGAGCAGGTCTCATTGCAAAGCGCAGCCAAAAGAAAGTTTAACAGAGAACTGGTCTCAGACCCTAAAGCACAAGAAAGAATGTTCTAAGTGTTTTCCTGGCCCTACAGACACAGCCAAGGCTGGTCCATGACGAGTCTTTATAACTGGACTCGGGGATGGGACAATCGAGATGACAACCCAGTGACTGCCTGGCGTGTCTCAAGTTCTTCTGGGAAAAATTCTGCTCCGTTTGGGCCTCCCAGTCTCTGCCCCATTGAGGAGCAGGGCATATGCGGGGAGGGCCTGGTCCCACCAGCTAACCTCGTTCCTCCTCCTGTGCTCTCTCGTTCAGCATTGTTTACCAGGAGCCCCTCATTTTCCTCTGCTCCTGAAGCGGAAACTACCGCGCGCCAGGCAGAAACAGCCGAGACCAAGATGGCGGCAGCAGCAACCGGAGAGCTAAGCCAGAGCCTGGTGCCCAACAGCACCTTGACAGACCCGGCGGAGACGCCCCTCGGCCTGCCCCCTGCTCCTCAGGCCAGTGCACCCGGGGCCCTGTCTCAGCCGCGCGCAGGGCTGAGGGTGGCTTGGCGGGCAGAGGCTGTGGTCTGACCTGTGTGCCAAGCACCGTGCACCGTGCCGGCCACCACCCACCCCCCACGCGCCAGCCCGCCGGCCCCTCTGACCTGGGGCTTCCCTGCCGCAGAGACCCCTCTCGTTCCTCCTTCGCTCTCCTTGGTCCTCTCACCTCCGTTCTGTATCTGCCAGGTCTCCCATTGCTGGGGCCCACAGAGCTCTTGGGATTCCCCACTCTTTCTATTCAGGGCCCACTTACTTCCCCTCTCTCATTTGCCCGCTGTTACCACAGTTTCTCGCTAAAAGACGCACGCCCCTCGTCATGTGACGAAACCTGGGAGGACGGTTAGGGGTCTGATGAGCACAGGAGGGCCCCTCATCATCCTGTCCACAAATAAGTGATCCCCGACTCACACCCACCACTCCTGGGGGCCCATCATCAAACAGCCTGCCCCAGTGACCCTGGCGCCGAAACTCCCGCAGCCGCTGGCGGGGCTGGTGCCCGGGGCCAGTCCCCCGGGGCCTCGAATGTGAAAAGCAGGAGCCAGCCCTGGCAGGTGGCCAGCTCCGGGGCTGGGCACACCGCGGGCGCGGATGTCCTCACGGCTGCAGCGCAGAGTCCGACATCAAGCGGTGGGCAGGGTGGGCTCCGGCTGAGGCCTTTCTCGTGGGGTGCAGGCGCCTCTCTCATGGGGCGCAGGCGGCTGTCTCCCTGAGAGCTTCCCCTTGTGGGTCTGTGTCCTCACCTGTACTTCTTCTTTGAGGTCACTGTCCTTCCTTCGGGGAAAGCAGCAAGTGTGAGAATCGCCGGAGGCGGAAGCAGGTGGGAGATGAGGAAAGAGGTGGGTGGCTGATGGCAGCCTCAGTCGGCCTTGACCTCATTCGTGGAGGAAACAGGAGACGCCCGCCAAGCGGCTGGCTGAGAGCACCCCGGGTGCTGCAGGCCCGGGACAGCAGGGGCCCGTTCGTTTCCTGGGGCGACACGCCGACCGGCAGCTTGACTTAAACTAGCAGGAACGTCTCTCGCCCAGCTCGGGCTAGAGCCTGACCCAGGAGTGGGCGGGGTGGCTGCTGTTGGGGGTCAGAGGCAGGGGTGTCCCGGCCCTTCTGCTTCTGGAGTCTCCGGCACCTCAAATCCCTTGGCATGTGGCGGCTCCTCCATCCTGCTCTGTGCTCCCAGGGCCTCTCCCTGCGGGTTCCTGAGCCCCATTTTCCTTTTATAAGGACACCGGTCCCTGGACAGGGCCGCCCACTCAGAGCGACTGCCTCACCTTGGTTGTGTGTGTGTGTGTGTGTGTGTGTGTGTGTGTTGAGCGGGGGGCTCACAGAGAGGGTCCTGAGCTGGTTCTCACCAGTTTTTTGTTTAGCAAGACCACCCAGTCAGCACAGGCCCCCAGAGGACAACCAAGGTGGCGGGGGGCAGGCCGGAGGGTTCGGCTCCTCTCCCCCAGGGTGTATGTGGACATCTCTCCAGGGTCCTGGGTAGGGGCAAGTGGGCTGCCAGTTACCTCATGCACCTCTCAGACTAGACCCCTTTCATCGTCTTGGGGCTGTGGGGGCCAGAGGTCAGGCTTCAAGGAAATTTCCAGGGCAGGGTTGGGCCTGGAGTCAGTCAGTAACCCCTTGTTCACCAGCCTGATAAAAACAACAGGAACCACTCAGGCCTGTCCCTCTGAGCCCTGTCCCTCTGCCCACTCCTCCCGAGGGATTAGTCACCAGCTCTCTTTTTATTTATTTATTTTAATCAGTGTACATCCAGTTTTCTTTTTTATGATTAATTTATTTTTCATATTCTTACATGTTCATTTTTGCACAATATTCGAGTCTCCGCCCAGGTGTAGCCCCACCATTCCCCACCAGCACCGTGACCCGTCACCTCCGACCCCAGCTCTCCCTCTTCGCTGAACCCTCCCCGGCTGGACACCTCAGATCCTGGTTTCCCTGCACGGCTTGTCTTTTTACTGACCTTTGTTCACTTTCCCTACATCCCCCTACAGGTGGTATTTATCTGATTGCCATCTTTTTCCTTCCGACATTTCACTGAGCATAATCCCTTCCAGCTCCATCCATGTTGCTGCGAATGGCACGAGGGTATCTTTTTGATGGCTGAGTAGTATTCCACTGTGTACAGAGACCACACCTTCTTGATCCATTCGTCTGTCTGGGGACATTTAGGTTGTTTCTATATCCTATTTTTAAAGGGTAAAGGGACTGTGGTCTCAATTTTCTGTAGCTACTTCCTGCTGGGTGTGGGCCTACTCCCTACAGTTAGGTGCAAAGGGAGGAAAAGCTACGTGCTCTGGTCAAAGACGGGCTTTCTGGAATTTCTGATGCAGGGCAGCACTGTTCAAGGGTCCAGCACAGACACTGCTGCCGTGGGAACTTGTAGAACAAGCCCCACTGAGTTCTTTAGAAATAGAAAGTCTGCATCATGATGCAATGTCCCCCAAAAGGATAGGAAATAACAAGAACAAGAAGAGAGAAGCTTCGGTGAGTAATGGAGGGATTTCAAAATAGGAAAAAAAGTTGAGCAACCGGGGGAGTATTTACAGAAGAGGATGTGAATGTCATCACTCCCAAAATACCTCAGTCACTGAAGTCAGCCCGGGACAGGGAGGGGCCGAGGGTAAGAGGCAAGAGCAGACACAACCAAGTGGGGACTCAGACAGGCTAAGTGGGGGCCGGGGGGGTGTCCAGTGAGCAGTGGGGGGCATCACAGGTCTCCTCCCCATGTCCTCACCGCGCTTCCCAGCCTGCAGAGCCTCTGCCCCTGGCCCTGGTCTCTGTCCAGGGGAGGGCCCGGAGGACCAGGAGGGAAGCACCCGGTCTCCTCCTACAAAGGTGACCTTGTCCTGCTCCGCTGCTCCACAGGGACCAGCAGGAAAAGCTTATGTCCATGGGAGGGCAGAGTCCAGGGTCCTCCAAAAGCCCTGAGAGCCCCCCTCCTACTCCCTCCCAGAACCCGCGCTCAAGGCGGATGCATCTATCTGTTCTAGCTCTGGAGCCTGGCTGGGGTTCTCTCCACAGCACCCCCAGTGTCTGTTTCTCCCCTTGCCCCAAGTGGGAGGAGCCGCCAATGTCGAACTCATAGAGGCAGGGACTTGGAGACCTCGCAGGAAGGGGAGGGGCGTGGGGAGGAGGCCAAGCCAACCCCCTCAGGCCAGCAGGAGGGGGGCAGGCTGGTGAGTCTCCTCCCCAGTGAGGAACGCCCACGGGGCTGGAGCTGAGTCAGGGCCACACACGGTCAGCTTTCAGAATGGACCCCTTGTCCCCAGTGTCATCGGGTCTAGAATTTTGAAACCTACTTTTGGCTGGAGGCTGAACCCCATGGAACATGGAGGGAAGTGTATGAACCCCACAGGCAGCCCCAGACTTGAGATCGTGTGTGTCCCCCAAGACATGGGCCCAGGGAGAGACCTGTTCTTGGGGTTTCCTTCCGCCATGTTCTGTCACCCCAGGGAAGTGGGAGGGCAAGGCTGTGAGTGAAGGGCGCCCAGAGCAAGGTCCCTAGGCCTGGTCATCACAGTCGTAGGTTCTGGGGTCTGGAGACTGTTCCAGAAGGGGGAGCCCTCGCTACTTCTCAAACCACTGTCACTTCAACCACCACCATTTCCTGACAAGTTTCTCTTCTTTTGTGTGAGTCTTTCTCTCTGGAGACATTGATGACTTTGTGGTCACCGCTGAGTCATACTCTACTCCCCTGACTGAGATTTGTATTTAGTTAGATTCTAGAACAATGTAAACATAAGAGACCACACCATCATACTTATCATTTGTGTATGTGATCTCATTTTTCCTTTTAAAAATCAAGGTACAATTGACTGACAACATTTACAGTGAACACTTTGAACATACCATTCCACTCTCTATCCTGTAGAACTTCTGCTGAGAAATCTACTGATAGCCTGGGGCAGGGAGAGGGGATCCTTTATAGGTTACAAATTATTTTTCTCTTGCTAGTTTTCAGGTGCTCTCTTTGCCTTTGATAATTGACAGTTTCATTGTTATTCATCTTGGAAACATCATATTTACATTTTTTTGAGACATGGCATGTTCTAAATGCTTCATAATTTGGTGTACTAGTCACTTCCCAGACTTAGGAAGTTCTCTGCAATTATTTACTTAAGTAAACTGTCTTGCCCCTTCTGCCTCTCTTTTCTTTCTAGAACTGAAATAACTCTGCTCTTCTAGGATTCTTTGCTCTTTTTATTTTGCTCTTTTTCCTTTGTTCTCTCTCACTGGGTTTTTTGCAAATTTTCTAACCTCTAATTCACTTATAGTATTCTATATTTCATCAATTCTGTGTTGATAGTCTCAATTATTTTTTCATGTCAGTCACTGAATTTTTTAACTTCAGAATTAATTTTATTATTTGTTAGGATTTTTAATTCAATTAAACTTCTAGTTTTACTGAAAAATTTCTTTCCTGATTTCATTGAATTGTCTTTCTGTATTCTTTAGTAGCTCTCTGAGTTCCTCAAAATGATATTTTGAATTCTTTACCAGGTAAATCGTTAAATTCCATGTTTTTGAGTTAATTTACTGGAGGATTATTGTTATGTTCTGATGATGCCATGTTCCTTGATTCCTCATGTTCCTTGGAATTTTTCATTGCTCTTCTCACATTTGAAGTACATCACGTCCTCCAATCTTTGCTAGTTGTCTTCAGGTGAGAGGTATTTTCATTGGTTGTGCTTACATCTTGGCCTCTGACTTTGCATGGATGCACCTGCTTCATGCTTTTTCTCCCTCTAGTGGCAGGTTCTAAGCCTCTGATTCTTTCCATCCTACAGTTTGCTCAACAGGGTGGCTGCTGGAAACCGCTCTTGTTTTCCTGAAGATGGCACTACAGTTCAATTTGTGAATTGGCCCTTCCCATAGAGCTTATTCTATTTTTGAGCTCACTCCAGAGCTTTCTGCTGGAGCTCTCTGCACTCAGGAGCATACATCAGAAACCAACTTCAGAGTGAGGGGAGATGTGGGCTTCACACGTGGGACATTTTGAACCTTCTGAACCTGGCTGTCAGAGTTCAATTCCAGATCTATATTCATAAATGGGGCTCTTTTCTGTAATTTTTTCTGTGCTATCTTTGACAAAGCTTAATATTAGAGATATGCTTGTTTCACAAAATTAACCTGGTAAACTTCTTCCTGTCCTCATCAGCTCATCGCTGCAACTCCCTAGGGGACTTGACAACCAGCCCAGAAACAGACACCTTCTCATGACTGGTCTTCTCCCTTCCCTGCCACCCCCTGCTGACCCCCGTGCCTGGCTTACTGCACTCACCCTTGGATGGAACTCTGGGCTTGGCACCTCCAGAGCAGAAATTCAGGCACTACGTGTGGACTGAGCCACCCCAGGGGCCCAGCTGCTGCTCCCCACCTGTGCGCCTCTGTGCCCCAGCTCCTAGAGGCCAAGGTCCGGGACCCCCTTCAGCCCTCAGAAACCTGGGCCCCTTGACAGTGGTCTGACCTGTTCAGGACAGGAGAGACTTGAGCCCCTCAAGGGCATCCAGGGCCGCAGGTGGATTTGCTGCTTTCACATTTGATGTTTCATCAGAACCGGAGAGACCAGGTCACGTCCAGCCCACTGGACCGTGTTGGGGAATCTCCACACCGGCAGCGAACGCAGCCAGCCGGGGACAGTGTGTGTGTGACACCCCCCGGGGGGCAGCCCCCAGTGCGAGGTCAGCTGAGATTCTGCGGGTGGGGACCTGCCGGCAGCGGGGTGCTGTGACCCCTGACCTGGAGCCACACAGGAAGGACCCAAGGGCCTTCCGGGGATGTGGGGCTGGGGCGGGGTGCCTGCAGGTGCGGGGGGGGCGGTTCATCTTGCAGGCCAGTGACCTGCTCCTTCCTGCTCCGGGCACTTCCTCCCTCTATTTCGTGTGCAATAAAAGGACCTAAATTGCGCCCTGAGTTCTCTTGGCGCCACCCCAGCTGCTCTGTGGTTCTCTGGACAGCTGCGGAGCCCCCTTGGGTGACCCCATTGTGCCCGTCCTGGTCCGGGCTGTGCTCTGGCAGGTGTCGGCTGCAGGTGCCCGTCCCGGTAAGACGGGTCCCCAGCTCCACGGGGGCTCCCACTGACCGCTATGAGGGGCCCACAGAATGGGGCAGCCCCTGAGGATTCTGCTTTGAACAGAACAGGGGAGCGAGGAGAGGAGCAGATGAGTGGACAGTGCAGCTGGAGTTTCCTCGTGCTGCCCCCTCTCTGCCCTGTGCCTGCGCAGACCCTGCGGGCCGTGTTCTGGGCGCACATTCAGCAACACCAGACCCTCAAGATGGGCAGGGAAAGGAGCACTGCTGACAGAAGGGCAGGCCGGGGCCGGAGGCTCCTTGGCAGCCCCCTGCAGCCTGAGTTCAGAGGCTGCAAGGCCGTGGGCAGCAGCTGGGGCCTCCCTGCTCTGAAGGAGGAGCGTCCTCTCTGGGCAGGGGAGCCGGGGTCTGGGGGCGACACCCTTGCATTCCTGCCTCCTTACTGTTGCTCTGCTTGTCCTGGACACTGACTAGCTTCAGGAAGCCTGCCGCTGCTCAGGGGGGAAAAATCCTCAGTTTTCCAGCCAAAAATGGGGGTGGGGGGTTGGTAACAGCTCTGAACACTGGGCTGTGGTGTCAGGGAGAACAAGCAGGGAAGCAGCTCAAGAAAAGGACCCTAGAACTCGCAGGCACACCCTAACTGTATGCAGGGTCAGCGCATGGAGGGCACCCGAGACTTGAGACTGGGAAAGACCCACCCCTCCCCACGCCCGTTCTGGCACAGACTGACCCCTGGGAGGCACCCATGGTCAGGCCCGTGCACCTCAAAGGCTGGTGAGAGCCTCAAAAGCCAGATCAATACTTGAAGCCTTAACCTCTCCTGCCTGGCCCTCCGCCACTCCAAACCCGAATCCGTCATTAAAGGCCTTGGGGCAGGTGATGGATTGCTTGGCTCCCTGACTGCCAGAAGTATCCACCGCAACATAATTTTACTGCAAGCAAAGTTGAATAATGATAAAAGCCAAAAAATTCAAACCATGTGCTTTACACAAAAGTGGTTTATTTTAGTCCAATTATGTCTCAATGCCACTGCCAGGGAGGGGGAGGCCGGTGTCCTCTCCCTGGATCGGGCTGCAGGTCGAGGCGCCAGGCTGTGGACCCCGACCCAGGAGCAGGCTCCCCTCCAAGATCAGCCCGCACGCTCCTCCTTCACGCTCCTCCCCAAGAGGGCCCCTCACCCCATCCCGCTGCCCCAAAACCCTTTGGTTCCCCCTCCAAACCCCGTTCGCTGCAAGGTCCTTCAGGTGCAGCTGGAAGACAAACACCCCCTGGGCTTCAGCTTCTTCCCAGGACGGCTCATCTGGGGGTGGCCAGCAAGGAACCCCTGGGCCGCGGACCAGGTATTGGGGTGCTAGTTGAGTGTGGGGAGGGGTGTCATGAGCTCAGCACATCTGAGCTGCTAATAGGGTGCAGGGTTCTGAAGATGCCGACAGGCTTTGGCAGCAAGCATGAGCTCAGGGCCAGGAGACGGGGCGCAAAGGGGTGCGTGTGATGGTCTGGTGCAGAGGTGAGGCTGGAGGGCAGGAGAGAGCAGCGCGGCTGACTCCAGGAGCAGCCGGAAGGAGGGGTCAGGGCAAGCAGCGTGTTCCGCAAGTGAGGTCAGGGGCGGGAAGCAGGGGCCGAGGGGACACCGCTGAGCAGGGGTGGCAGAGTGGGAGAGTCCCCTGGAAGGCCTTTAGAGAATCCTTTTCATGCAGTGCAGCGACACCAGCCCACAAACGGGAAAGAAGCAGAGAGGAGGATGCGGAAGCTTCCAGGCAAAGCAGGCTGGAGGGTGAAGCCGCTTCTGCTTCCCCGTATCTCGTCGTGGGGGCCTCTGCCCAGTGACTGGGGGTCTGGGAGGGTCAGTAGTCAGGCTCGGGACACGCCCAGAGCAGGAAGGGGCTCTCCTGCAGGGCGGGGGGAGGTTGGGACGGGCTGCTCCTCCGGGAGGCTGGGGCGAGCCTGAGCACGGAGATCTCCCCAAGTTCCAGGCCAGCGGGTCCCCTGTGTCCCTCTGCCCCAGCTCCCTCTTCTCCCTGCGCCCTCATTTCATGCCCCGACTGTGGCAGCCCCTTGCCAGCTCCTCACACACACTGCAGGGGAGCCCTGGCCAGGCGGGACCCCACCTTTACCCAAATCACATGCCACGTCATCTCCCCAGAGATGAACTCTCCCGAGGATGACACACTTTCCTCCTAATTAATGCAACTAGGAAGTAACCAAGAAAAAAGTGAAGGGAAGTAGATGAGAAGAGCTAGAGGACGGATTTAGACACATAAAGGCTGTTTTCCCGCGGACTCGGTCAGTGCCCACAGGGCGGCGGGCACCAAGCACCGCCATGGGGCGAAGCCAGGTGGGGGGCACCCCGCGTCTGCTCCCTGCCCTGCTCCTGCTCACAGCCCCAGGTGAGTGGGGCTGGGCCCGGGGGACGAGCTCGGAGCACAGGGGCACAGGTGGGGAGCAGCAGCCGGGCCCCCTGGGGTGGCTCAGTCCACACGTGGCTCCTGAGTGTCTGCCCTGGCGGCGCCAGGCCCAGAGCCCATCCGGGGAGTGAGTGCGACAGAGACAGGGGCAAGGAGCACACAGGAGCCGCTGAGTTCGCGACAGACTCGGGGAGCCCTGAGCAGAGACAAAACGAGCGAGTCTGAGACGAGCGTAAGGATTTAGTTCCTTCAAGCTGAGGAGAGAGAATATTCCAGAAAAAGGGCACCCCTTTGGCAAGGCTTTAGGACATGAAAGAGCACAGGGTTCAGGCTAAAAAACACCCCTGTGCGTGAGTGAGCGTACGTGTGTCTGCTGTGTGTGTGAGTGCGCGTGCACGAGTGTGTGTTTATTGCCAAGCAATTTATCACCGGTGGAGAGGGCGTCGGCTTCCAGGCGTGCCAGGTGTGGCCTGTCGGGGAGCAGAAGCCGGGGCCCAGCCGCCAGCTCTGGGACCCCGAGGCAGCCGTGGCTGATGAGGACCGCAGGCTGGGGGGCGGGGGGAGTTTCCCAAACGAGGGCTTGTGAGCCGTCAGCAGGACGGCGACGGAGCAGGGGCCGCTGTGTCGCGTAGTTAGAAGCACAAAAAAATAACAACGGCCAGGGATCAGGAACAGGCAGGTAGGGGGCCGGGGACAGAGGACAGGGGACCTGGTCGGCCCCAGGGTGGGGCCGGAAGCTGGGAGCAGAGCCCAGGCCAGCCCGGGGCTGGGACAGGAGACGCACGTTGGTTTCTGTTTTGCAGGCTGCTTGTCCATCCAAGGCCCGAGGCGCGTGAGCGGCCCGGCAGGGGGTCGGCTGGCCATCGCGTGTCGCTACGGCTCGGGGTGGGAGAGCTACGTGAAGTGGTGGTGCCGAGGGGAGCACTGGAGCTCCTGCAAAATCCTGGTTCGAACCTCGGGATCAGAACGGAAGGTGGAGAAAGGCCGAATCAGCATCCAGGACGACCACGGACGGCGCGAGGTGACGGTGACCACGGAGGGCCTGAGGCCCGAGGACGCGGGCTTCTACTGGTGTGGGATTGAGAGGAGCGGGACCGACCTGGGCCACCAAGTCCGCGTGTCCGTTGACCCAGGTAGGAGCCACGGGGATGCGGGACTGTGCCTCTGTCTGCCCCAAGACAGGGCCCGAGTCTAAGGCTGTGTGTGTGTGCACACGTGTGCACGCACATGTGTGCGCGCGCGTGTGCACGCTCACAGATGCTTGGGGGTGCACCGAGAGGGAGAGGCTGGACGAGCGAGCCTCAGCTTGGCAGCCCCCCCACCGCCCGGGCTGCCATCAGAGGGAGCCCCACAGGACACAGCGTGGACAGGCTTGACCCACAGGTCCTGTCCCAGGTCAGCTGGCATCACATCCGCCCTCAGAGCACCCCAGTCTGACAGGTGGGGGGGGGCTATACGTGTGCAGGGAGCTGGGGTGCCAGAAAGCCTCATCCCGAGGGTCTCACTACAGGACAAGGGACCCTCCCCCTCCCCCTCTAGCTCCCCTGGCAACAGGAGGGGGAGGGGCGGAGACTCCAAACTCTGCCCTGGGAGACCCAGCACCTCCCAGGGTGTCCGGAGAGGCCCTCAGCCACTCCTAACCCAGACGTGCTAGGGCCTCCCCAGAGTCTGGCCTGGGGGAGGCAGGCGGGGCCCCAACCCCATCTCCAGAGTTCTCAGGCTTCTCTCCTCTTGGGGCACCGGGGAATCTACCCCCTCAGCCGAGCCACACCACCAGGCAGGGAGTAGACCTGATTCATGAGCCCACTTGTGGAGCAGAGAAAGTGGAATTAGGAGTGTGCAAATATGCTGTACGCGTGTGCAGCTGGGATGTGTTTTTGGAATGTTCTAGAAATTAACTGAAAAGACAACAAAGGTGGGGTGGGTGGTGGAAGCGCCGTTGCACCGGGAGGGTTGGAGCTCGGGAACCTCCAAGACAGACCAGTCTTGGGTGGGCAGTTGTGGTGAAATTGGGGTACACTGGGAGGCAGGGAGGACCCATGGGGGAGAAGAGGCCACAGGAGAAAGGGGAGGCCTGAGGGGCAGCTCGGGGCCACAGAGCCTGATCCAACCGGGACCCCGAAAGAGCCCATGAGCAGGACGGGGTCCTCACACCTCAGCAGGACCAGCCAGGACGCCCAGGTTAAAGCGAATGTTGTAAAGTGCCAGCGTCGCTCGTCCCCAGAGTCCTCACATGCGGCGAACGGCGTTTCTGTCAGTTCAGTAAGCCAGGCTTTGGGGCAGACACCGGGGTCCAAGAAGAGACCAACGTGGCTGATGGGCAGTGCTGGGACAGAGGGCTGTCGCCCGGGTGGGGTGCCCGGGCGCCTCGAGACCACCCTGAGCGCATGTCCCACAGCAACGCCAACCCCGCCGGTGACGACAGAGGCCACCACACCTGTGACGACAGAGGCCACAGAAGCGGCCACCACTGCGGCTTCCGAGCCCCCGGGCACCTGGAGTGCCAACAGCAGCAGCGTGGCCCTGCCTGGCAGCCTCGCCCGGTGAGCAGACCGGGGCCCCGCAGATGCCCAAGCTGCCTGGGCCCCATCAGGAACCCCGCCCCGGCCTCTCCTCCTCGTGTGCTCCCCCAGGAACTAAGAGCTCCCCCTGCCCGTGCCCCACCAGGCTCCTGCCCTTCAGTTGGGCCACTGGAGCGAAAGCTCTGGGCTCCTCCTGTCCCATCCCTAACCCCAAGAAGTGAAAGGAGGTGCGGCAGGCTCACCCCAAGAAGACACAAGGCAAGCCCCCCAGAGGAGACTCCTGGGCTGCTGGAACAAATGGCCCCAAACTTGGTGGCTTAAAACACCCAGCCTGGAACGGGCTCCGGGGCTGAACCTGAGGTGACCTCAGGGGAGCGGGAGGGGCCTGTCTGTGCTTTCCTGCTTAAGGGCCCCTTGGTGCCTTGTTCATGCCTCCCCCCATCTTCAAAGCCAGCGAGAGGGAGGCACTTGGGGGACACTTGACTCCCCAGCTTCCGTCCTGCTCCAGGGCTTTGGAGAGCAGGTGTTGTGCTGAGTCCGAGAGCAGGACACAGAAGTTGCAGCAACTCTGAGTCCAGAGGAACAGGAGAGGAAATGGGGGGCGGGGGTGCGGCCCCCAGGGAGTGGACCTGCGGCAAGCACAGTGGCTACAGGGTATTTTTAGGAGGTTCAGTCAGCCTGCCCTTCCCTTCTCCAGAAAACTGTTAGTGAAATCAACATCTCGCCACTCCCAAGGCTGCGGAGGGCGAGGAGGGGGCTGGCCCGCCTTGGGGGGGTGGTTGGCATGCATGACAGGGGCCAGGCAGGGAGAGCCTCCCAGGAGAACCCCACAGGTGAAAAGCCGGGTTGAGGGGGCCAGACACAGGCAGGGGAGACAGCACAGGACACTGGTGCTGGTCCAGCCTGCAGGGAGGCCCGGGGGTCAGCCTTTGGACAGCAAGACTTCGGGGAGGGGGTGGGGGTGGGGAGCGCCAGGCCCCCGGGTCTGGCTCTGGGAGGACGGGGTGAGGAGAGGCTGGGGCTGCCTGAAGAGGCGGCTCACGCCTGCCACCTTCCCGGCACAGGGTCCTGCTCTGCAGTATGCACTTCCTGCTCCTGACCGCCGTGAAGGTGCCCCTGCTCGCGGGCCTACTGTGCGCCGTGATGTGGCTGCACAGGAGCCGGGGGGGACTCCAGGGGGCCGTAAGTCAGCTTGAGCTGAAGACCTCGGCTCGCACGCCGTCTGTGCAAGACTCAGACCTGACCTATTACTGGGGAGTGGGAAATGACTATGTCCAGGAGAGATGAGGGCCCCCGCTGAGGTGAGGCCCCCCACTTCCTGGCCTCCAGAACACACTCCGACCCCTCCCTGTGCAGGACAGCAGGCGCCCCGGGGGGGCCCTCTCTGTCCCCTGCGGCCTCCACCGCAGGACCCGAGGCAGGAAAGGAGGGGGTGCTCCCCTCACACAGTGGTCCCCAGGCGCTTGCAGTCTTGGAACGGAGACTGTTTTCAGACCTTAAAGCACAGAAGAGCTTGTCCAGCTTTCTCTTTGAGATCTGCTGTCGGACACAGAGGCTGGCCCTCGCCGACACTTGACGCGGCCTGGACTGAACAGGAGCGGCTGACCGGGCCTCAGCCCCAAAGCCCGCCGAGCCAGGTCCACGGAGGAGAAGGCTGCCGAGGGGCGAGGCCACCGCTGGCGTTCCAGCCCCAGCGACCTAAGGACCTTCCCGGACTGCCCTGCGACTTGCCCGAGAGCTTCCCCCAGATACACCTTTCTTTGCCTCTAACCTGTTTTTCAGCCAATAAAATTGAACTCCTTTGTTCTCAACCCTGGTCCTCAAAACCTGTGTAACCTCGTTCCTTTCTTAATCAGGGAGGTAGGTCTGAGGTTATCTCCCACCTCTTTGCCAGTCAGTTAACTATAAGGCTCATTCTCTCCCCAAAAGCCCTGGGGTGGGGGCCTCCCTGGTGGCCTAGGGGTTAAGTCTCAGGCTTCTAGTCCAGCCATGGAAGTCACACGGGCTTATTTTTGCCCTACGCGATCCCTGCATTCCAACAGGGGTGCACCCTGCTTCTTGGAGGGTGAAAAAAAATGTTTGCTCTTTTTGCATACAAGCTGGGGTGCAGGCCAGAGGTGTGGGGCGGTGAGAGAATTCATCAGAGACAGAGTGGGGAGCAGAACAGGCAGATCGACAAAATACACTGTTGAGGGAGCAGCGGGAGAGGAAAAAGAGGTCTGCTGCGCCATGTGGGAATCTCCCTGGCCAGGCATTGAACTAGCACCGCAGCTGCCAACAGCTCCACAGCCTCGCGCTCAACCCACTGCACCACCAGGGAGGCCCAAATGTTTACTCTTTTCATTTACAAAACATAGATGAGGTGGCACAACGGGTTAAGTCTCAGCACTATGAAGCTATCCGCAGCCACTGCAGCACGAGTTCGATCCCCGGCCAGGGAGCTTCCCACATGGCACAGCAGACCTCTCCTGTATCCCCACTGCCCCCTCAGCAGTGGATTTCAGTGGATCCACCTGTTCTGCTCCCCACTCTGTCTCTGGTGAATCCTCTCACCCCCCGCACCTTTGGTCTACACCCTAGCTTGTATGCATAAACAAATAAATCTTAAAAAAAAAAAACAACTGTATTCTATATACAAAACACAGAAGTAGACAAAAAGGCCCACACACAAATGCACACACAGCCTCAGCATACACACCATGCGTCTTTATTATGAAAATGTCACAAAATAGGGGGGAGACTTTTAGAAAAGGAGAGTGACTAAATGTGGAGAGTGACTAAATGTGGTGGCTGGTCAGGGAGACCGCTGACAACAGGGCTCTGGCCTAGCGGTGGAAGCAGCACAGTCCCCCACACTCAGGGGAGGGGGCATAAGCCCACCCCTTTGTGGAAAGAGAGTCAAGGAATTTGTGATCTTGTTTTAAAACTGCCACGCGCGTGTCTGCCTCCGGCACCCTCCTGTCTTGTCAAAGAACAAGGAGGTCTGAGGGGTGAAGCCTTGGCCCCCTGTCAAAGACGAGGTACACAGTGGCACCTGCCCTGAGCCCGCTGGGGCTGGCCCACTCACCCCGCAGGCCATCTGCGCCGAGGTCACTTCCCCTCCTGCTGGGGCCCATCTGCCCAGGCGCGATACTGGGCACCCGCACGAAGCTCTGAGGTCCCCCTGCATGGCTCTGGGTAACAGAGCAGCACCCGCGACCCTGATGGATTTACGGGCTTGTTTTGACCCCCCACATTTTTTAATGGCGTTTGTTGCATGTATGTAAAGATGAGGGATTTCACTTCAAACCTGTGCTTTAAAGGAGGAGCGCCCCAAAACAGGGACCTCAAGCCTCGGGCTCCCCATCCCTTTCCTGGACCACCAGAGTGTTAAAACCTTCCAGGGCTTCCCCAGGACACCATTAAAACACAGAGAGCAGGAAGTAATTAAAGTGTCCCCTGTTGCAGAGGACATGATTGTGTGGAAGATTCCAAGGAATCTACAAATCTTGACTGAAGCATTAGAATTGCTTACTAGGTAGCAACAGAAAACTGGGATACCGATTTTTTTCTGTAACAGAGAACTTTCTCCTTCATCCTCTCAGGGAGCCCGGCCGGGGTCAGCAAGCATGCCTCTGGGGACCCTGCCTCTACTGGGGTCATCCCTGCCACCCACTCTGGCCACCTGCTTTGCTTTCATTTTAAGCCTGTCCTTCCCACTGGGCTTCTCCAACATCTAAAGCAACTGGGACCATCTGTGCAATCAGCGCTACTTGGGTTCAGAGCACCCTTCTGAGCAAGATTCCACCCCCCACCCACCCCCTGGGTTGTCTCTCTGCTAGACAACCAGGCTGACTTCGTGGCTCTGCTTGGGCAGGGGGCTGAGACCACTTACCCATGAGAAATTAGAGCCTGGAGCATCAGTCATCCCTCCCATTCCTTCTTTTCTATACCAACGTGCCCCATTCCCTCCAGGTCCCCTCCACCAGCCCACCAGGCCTGCTCCTTATGATTGAACCAGCCTCTGCTCTGGAGGAGGAGGAGGAGCAGAGCTGTGTGCAGGATCTACCCTCAGTCTCCTTGCTCTCTCCTCACCCCGACCCTCCCACCCCCACCACCTCACCTGCCAAATTCAGGCAACTTCTGTGTCAGCCAGATAGAAACGAGCCTCGTTTTCTTCATTGCTTCTGTATGTCTCAAAACCTCAGTCTGTTTTTGTTTTCCCATCACATCAAAATTAGAGGACTACAGTTGTTCAGGAAGAGAAGAAACTGAGAAAAGGAAAGCTTTTAATAATTATAGAAACACGGTGACTTTGCCCCCATTTCTAAAAAGAACCTCACAACTTCCCCAAACTGGCAGGTCACATTTCTGTGTCTCATCACAACCTCAAATGCACCGACAGCAGATTTTTTCAGGAGTTAGGACCAGAACTTGAACATTTACCAAATAAGCCTTGGAACATTCGCTGACACGCCCTTCTCATATTGTAATATTACGTGGACCATCATTGAATGAGGATCCGCTAGCAGCCGCCTTTGGGGACGCAAAGGTGACTGACAAACAGTCCACCAGCCAGTGCAGGCAAGTGGCAGATGGTGTAACAAGGGCACTTTAATGAAGGAAGCATGCGCAATGGTGAAGCGTTCAGGGAAATGAGCACGGGATGGTGGGGAAAGCAGGGAGCCATTAACAGCACCTTTAAGTACAAAGGAGGGGGCGGTGATCCCCAGGACCCAACAGGACCCTTGAGGGAGTCCACCCACAGGGTTCAAGGACACAGATGCTCCCAACCTCACGGGGACCTGCACAGTAGAGACTCACCTTTCCTCCTGCCCGCCTGTCTCCTACTGCTCATTACTAAACCCAGAGTAAGGCCATGCCCCTTTCTCCAAAAGACTAGGAGTCCAGGGAGGGCTACCCTGGTGGCGCAAAGGGTTAAGCGCAGCTCTGTGGAGCTGTCAGCAGCTGCAGGCTGCAGAGAGAGGGTTTGATGCCCACCCAGGGAGATTCCCACACGGCACAGCAGACCTCTCCTGCTTCGCCCGCTGCTACCCTCGGCAGTGTATTTCGGTCTATCTGCCTGCTCTGCTCCCCTCTCTGTCTCTGGTGAACCCTTTCACCACCCCACGCCTGTGGCCTGCACCCCAGCTTGTACGCAAAAATAAATAAATCTTTAAAATAAAAAAAGACTAAGAGTTCAGAACAGGCTCCAGCGCTTATTAATATTCCCGGCACTTAGAAGAGTGACTGACCCATAACACGTGTTCAGCAAAGGTGTGCTGGATGGATGATTAGCAGGATGGATAGACAGACAGACAAATGGATGGATTTCCATCTACATGGCAATTAGAGGCAGGGCTCAGCATTTAGCCGAAAATTGCCCTTCAAACCCATGAGAAACAGGCCTCCCTGGTGGCGCAGAGGTTAAGTCTCAGCACTATCAAGCTATCCGCAGCCACCATGGCCCAAGTTCGATCCCCGACCAGGGGGCTGACCCACAGGACGTAGCAGACCTCTCCTGTCTCCCCGCTGCTCTCCTCAGCGGTGGATTTCAAATACACCAACAGTGGGAGACTCCCAGAAGTCTCCTGAACTAGGAAATGCTCCCAGATCTTAATCCTGGGAAGATAAGTGGACCCCTTCTCCATCTTGGGGTGTCTGTTGGTTTGGCCAATCAGAGTCCTGGCCTCACACCAGCGCCCTCCCACAGCGTGTCCATGTGGGCAGTGGTGGTGGCCTCACTCCCTCCAGCAGGACGCAGCTGTGCTTGCGTCTTGCTCCCGTATCACAGGCCACAGATCAGACAAGCCACTGGCTCTCACGATCCACTCAGGCTTGTCAGGGAGGGACCCAGTGTCCAGGGTCCAAAATGTGGCTCCTCAAAAAAACGGGCCTGACAGGCTGCTGTTGACACAGAATGGCGGTCTCACCCCGCTCAGCCGCCATTCCGAGGCCAGATCCCATAACACAGCAGACTGGGAAGAAGGGGCCCCTCCCACAGGCGCAAGAGCCAGGAGGGGGTGCTGATGGGCAGGGACCTGTGGGAGGCACAGAGGGACAGGTGGGGAGTAGCTCATCTGATCCCCCATTTCTTCCTCAGTGCACAACACGCCACCCCAAAGCCGTGCCCATTTTAATGGCCAGTTCACACAGAGCTACGGCGGTCTCCCAGGGAGGAAGAGCTGAACCTGGGCCTCGGGCGCAGGGTATATCCACTCAAGGACTCTCTCCTACCTTCTCTGCCAGATCACGGAGCGGCTGGGGCTACACCAGGTCCCAGAAGGAACATTCTACAGACCACTCATTGGATAATGGCTTCCATTAGGACAGCACATTTGACTCTTCAAAGCATCTGTTATCTAATTTGCTCCCTCAACAGGCCCCTGAGTCGTTTGGTCAGCAGAGACGGGCTCCAGGGTAGAATGGTTTCTCAAAAATCACCATTTTCAATGATCTGGTCTTTCCTGGATATTTGTTTTAAAGCTGTTTTTCCATCTGAAATCTATTTTGAGGTCATTTCCAGAAAATATCCTAATGATGGTCTCTTTTTAGTCCTTCCTGTTGGTCAACAGTGTTTTCTTTTTGCTTTTGTGATTCATTGAATAAGTCACTTCGAGATCAAAGGAATAAAATTTGTCAAGAACAGGCCCATTTAATGCTAGAGCCCGAATTACTGAATTACCAAGAGTTTGAGCCTTGATTTGTGAAGCAAAAAGGTAACAAAGACTTTCCAAAGCATCTGCTCTGGGAAACCCAGTATCGAGGTAACATCGTGACTGAGGGATTCCCCAGGGACCCCAATCTGTTAAGGGGCGCACATTCTAAGAGGGCTTGGCCATTTGGCAAGCAGTTTACTCTCATCCGCACAGACAGCCAGCTCTGTGGTGGGTCCCAGTTCCCTGGCTGGTGAGCCAGCGCCCGGCCAAACCCAGGCTTCATCAGCAAGAAGACGCAAGCCCAGCTTCTGATGGGAACTGTGAAGAACCCCACCCGGGGAAGAAATGGCTGGCATTGCACAACTCTGTCCAAATCAGGCCTGCAGTTTCGACTCGTAGATGCACAGAAGTTTCGGTGTGAGCCCGTGTGTGCATGCGGGGGACGGGCGTGAGTGGCCCAGAAAATTGGGAGGGTGTAAACAGCAGTTGAGAGTAGCTGCAAGGGCAGCTGAGGATTTGCGTGGTATTCGGTTTGAAGGCTGCAAGTTTAAAAGTCTGTTGCCCCCCCAGTCTACAGGCCAGATGAGACAGATGGATACAGGGGACTGGATGGGGGGGCCTGTACACTGGCACCCCCATCGTCCATGCGTTCAACCAAGATGCAAGGCAGCTAAATGGGAAAGGAGAGACAGTGTCGGAGCAACAGAATATCCCTGTGGGGAAACATCAGTGTTGACCTCTGTCCGGGTGCAATTTAATAAGGTTAAACACTAAGCCCCCACTCCCGGCCCAGCAGGCAGGTCAGGGAGGCCGGAATAGATAAGGGGACGGACACACGGACACGGCTGCCTCGGGGACAAGGCCACAGACCGACCACGTGACCGGAAAAACCAGCCCCGCTCCAGGAACTCGGGGCAGAGGCCACGATGTGTTTCTGTGTCAAAGGCCAGCGCCAGAGACCAGACATCCCAGCAGGTAACTGGGGCAAACTGGCGCCCCAAGTTAGAAAGCCCGCAGAAATAGTATAAAGGAGAACCTCAAATCCTTCATGCGCAGACCTCTCCCGTCTGGCCCGCTGCTCCCCTCAGGAAGGTATTTCAGTAAAACCACCTTTTCTGTTCTCCACCCTGTCTCTGGGGTATTCTTTCACCCCCACACGTAAGGCTTCACCCCGATATTTCTCTCATTACAACCTCTACTCATTCCATACACAAAAATTAATTATGATTAATTAACCAACAAACTTACTTATTCAGTAATCAACTGATTAAATTAGATGTAGTCATTAACTAACTAGCTAATTGGTTCTAAAATGGTCATATTCCTAAATATCAAAGCCAAACCCACAGGCTTCTAGAACAAAAAGCACAGTATCTTTGCAGCCTTGATGGAAGTCACTATTTTCTGAGGATGCAAAGACCACCGCCATGAATGACAGATTTGACTTCATCAAAATCAAAATTTTCTATTCAAGAGACACTAGTTAGAAAACAAAGAGGCAAGCCAAAGATGGGAGAAACTAAACACATCTTGGCCCGGGCTAGTCCCTGGGCGTCCAGAATGTATTAAGAACTGGCAGAGATCCACTGGCAAGCACCTCAATATCTTCAAATAGGCCAGGGGTTTGATTAGACGCTTCTCTAAAGAAGATGCTAATAACTAATAAAGATAAGAAAGATTTACCTTATTGTGTGAGTTCTCCTTAAAAAAGCAATTAAAACCACTGAGAGAATGAGGTTGATGGTGACATAAAAATATGAAGATACTAATGCCACTGAATGTTTTAGGGTTCAGGCGATAGGTTTGGTATGTGGGGTTCTTGGTTCCCTCTGAGAAAGAATTCAGCAGACGTTCGTCAGCACACGGCAAGTTTATTGCAGAAAGGAGAACAAGGAAAGGGACGCCGGCATGGACACAGTCGGGCAGTCTTAAAGGCAAAATCCATCTTGTCTTTTAAGGGGTGTTCTTTTATAATGCTCCGACGGAATTATTGTGGAAATGATTGCCTTGGAATCAGATTGGGTTGTCTTCTAAAATCGATAATCCTTACCCCCACCTCTGGCTGATGATCTTTTCTTTTTTTTTAAGATTTATTTATTTATGCACACAATTGCTGAGGTGTAGGCCAGAGGTGCAGGGGGTAGGAGGATTCACCAGAGACAGAGTGGGGAGCAGAAGAGGCGGATCTACCAAAGTATACTGCTGAGGGGAGCAGTGGGGAGACAGAAGAGGTCTGCTGCGCCCTGTGGTGAGCTCCCTGGCCAGGCAGGGATCAAACTCGTACTGCAGTGGCCCTGGATAGCTTCATAGTGCTGTGACTTAACTCATTGCACCACCATGGAGGGCCCTGACAACCTTTTCTGAACCCACTTCAGATCCTTGGAACCTTCTAGAGCCAGGCCTAGTTAGGATTCACCAATTGTACCTACTCCTACCTCTGGTGTTTGTCCTTGTGAGACCTTCCACGATAAATCTTTCTACTCTAAGATTCTATCAAACGTCGTTTAAAATGTGGTAGATTTTGCTATATATATCTTACTGTTACAGGGCAGGGAGAGGGGCACCCCAGAACCCCCAGACCTGCCCTGTTCTAAATAGGTTCTGCCATCCGCCACATCAGTACAAAACATGTAGGACCTTTTGTGGAAAGAAACTTTAATATAATTAGAAAAGACAGAGAAGACAAAGAATATTTTTCTAAGTCAAGCACCCAAAGTTACCCAACTCCTCGTGGGTAAAAGTCCACCCAAACGGGATTGGCCCAAAGCAAGTCTCGAAAGCCTGCCACAAGTCTAGAACAGCTTTTGACGGGGACCCACACATAAGGGTCAGAAACAGCCAGACAATTCTGGGAGGAACCAAAATACCTTTCAGCAGGGACCTATATAAAAGGGTCAGAAACAGTCAGACAATTCTGAGAGGAACAGAACAAAATCAAAACCAGAATCAACACAGCCATCGTTAACCTCCCCACGGGTCTCTCACCCACGTCTATTTCAGTCAGTCCAGGCCAGTGCAGCTTCTTTACAAGTCTCTCTGCTCCTTGGGCCTCTTCTGGCTCCATCCTTCTTCCCTCTCCCCCTGTCTTCTTTCTCTGTGTTCTGTCTCCTCTGTGTGTGTCTGTCTCTCTTCTCCAGCTTCTTATATCCTGCTCAGTTCCACCCTACCTTGGGTGGAACAGGGAACCTGGGACACACCCTTTTTCCTAGACCACCCTGTTACACGACCACAATTTAAAAATATATATATGTAGGTGCTGACAAGATTACCTCTGTTCAAAAGCTCCTGTCTTCAGAAAAAGGCATTGCTCTCCCTATACAGCCACCCTCGTCCTCCCTTCTGGCGCAGCACCATTGCTGGCTGACAATGTTAGGTATTTATTTCACAGATAAGGTAGTAGCATAAATAATAATGTAGTAGCATAAATAAGGAAGTAACATAAGTAAGATGTTACTTACTTACTTACAAACAAGTGAAATTTTAAATGCACCTCTTCCTATAACAGGGGGTCCCCAGGAAAGGAGGAAGTTCTGGGTTCCCTGCCCCACCCAAGGGAGGGTGGAGCTGAGCAGGGAAAAGGAGAAGCTGGAGAGGAGTCTGGGGAAGGAAGGAAGCAGGACAGGGAGCCAGAAGGAGACCCGGAGGAGGCACAGGGAGCAGAGAGACGCGTGAAGAAGCTGCGCTGGCTTCTTGGTCCCGCGCTGCTTGAAACAGACTTGGGAGAGACCTGTGGGGAGTTAACAGCGGCAGCTTTTATCTTGACTTGGATTTTGCTCTTTTCCCCCCAGACCTGTCTGTTTCTGACCCTTTTCTATGGGTCCCCACTGGAGGGTTCTTTAGACTCGGGGCAGGTTTTCCGGCCTTGCCTTGGGCCAGTCCCATTTGGGTGGGCTTTACCCACGAGGGGATGGGTAACTTCGGGTGCCTGATTTGGAAGCTCTCTTCTTTGTCTTTTCTGTGTCGCACACTGCTTGTATTAAAGTTCCTTTCCACTTGAGGTCTTGTATGTTTTGTTTGATGTCGCAGATGGCAGAACCTATTTAAAGCAGGCGGGTTTGGGGGTTCTGGGCTGCCCCTCTCCCTGCTCTGTAACATTCCCCAAAAAAAATAACCCACGGTGCGAGACCGTGTCGCCATCCCTGGAGCAGCTGCTGTGGAGACCCGTGTCCCGTGAGTGGAGGCCCGTTCCGTGAACTGTTACACAAGCTCCTGACAAGGGGTCGTCACCCAAGGTCGCCCTTCACTGGTGAAGCCAGTGGCCACCTCCGCGCCACCAGGGAGAGCCAGGCTGGCTCTGCTTCACGTCAGGACAAGAGGCAGAGCCGCCACGGTGACTGAGCCTTTGCAGGGCTGGCCCCGCTTTGCACACGTGTCCAACTCACTCCTGCCTGCCCTCGCGGGCACCCCTTCACTTTATCTTCTTATCTGCAGTTGATCTTATTATTATAAGTCCTTTTTTTAAAACGATTTATTTATTTATGCATACAAGCTGGGGTGCAGGCCAGAGGCGTGGGGTGGCGAGAGGGTTCACCAGAGACAGAGTGGGGAGCAGAACAGGCAGATCAGAAATACACTGCTGAGGGGGGCAGCAGGTGAGACAGGAGAGTTGCCTTGAGAGTTGCCTGGAGAGCGGTTGCCTCCGCAGAGTTGCCTTGAGAGTTAAATGAGTTGCTGACTAGAACAGTCCTTGCAAACTACAAATGCTATGTTATCTAAAATGTTCAAAATAAATCTATTTTAATGTCATGTCCCCATTAGGACGATCAAAATTGACAATCTCTAGAACAATGCAAGTCATCTCATTAGCTCCTCGGTTAAGAGCATCAGTATACTTAGAGAAATGAACTCTGCCATTGCAGTTTTCCCCTGATATTTTCCATCTTCATTCGCTTCCCCGCCCATCCTTCTCCCCAGGTACGGGAAGAGAGAAGGAAGGGGCCACGAATCGATTCCTGCCTCTGCCCTCTCAGCCCGCCTGCCCTGCACATTGTGCCAGCTGGGCCGCGCTCAGAGGGCGAGGAGCTTGTGCTTTTCTGCTTCCCGCCTCTCCTACAGCATTGTGATTTCCTTCACAGTCATTGTTTATTGTGCTCCCTTTTTTATCCCCCAAGGGAAAAACTAAGATGGAAAACCGCAAAGGCGTGGCGAGCAAGTGCTAGAAACCAGTGGTGTGGCTCATGCTCCCGTTCTGCTAGCCTGGAAACCCCACAGCCCTGGGCCTTGGAGAAACATCCATGTGTTAAGTGTCCAGGAGCTGGGGCAGGGGCTCCGTGGGCATTAAAAGAGCCTGGACCACCAGTATTTATAGGGATTTATTCATAGTTGTCAAAACTTGGAAATAACCAAGATGTTCTTCAATAGGTGAATGGGTAAACCAATGGAAGTGCACCATGCAAAGGAATATTACTCAGTGCTGAAAAAGAAATGAGCTGGAGTACATGGTTGTATATTACATCCTGCCTTCTTATGTCTCCTTTAATAAGCAAATCTCAGCCTCGTTGCAAACAAAAGTACTTCTGTGGAAGTAGTGTTTCCCAAACCCGGGAAAAGTGTTTCCCACCTCTCATGGGTAGTATGTATAGGTGATAGGTAGGGGCTGTGGAACCAGCAGGGGTCTGTGAGCCAGCCCCAGCCCAGCTCAGCGGCTATTAGGGAAAACCTGGGACGCTCATGTACCAGAGAGCCTTTGTAGAAGTCCGGGCTTCCCAAGGAGAGAGTCCAGAACTCCTTTAAAGCAAAAAAAAAAATAAAAAATAAAAATTAAAAATATGGGTTTGGGTGCATTGGGGAGGGTACGAGGAATTTCACCAGGGAGAAAGGGAGAGTGGTGAATGAGGGCCTGACTTGAGATGGGATCTCTCTGTAGGAGGGTGGGGAAGGGAGGAGATTGGGAAAGAGGCAATAAAGACATCAGAGGGCATTGAGGGATGTGATTCCTGCTGGCTGCATTCTAGAATCCAGCAGGAAAACTGCCCACGAGCCACTGGGAGAGACTCACCTGAGGATCCCTGCTACTGGGGGGGGGGGGTGCAATGCCCCGGATGCAAAACCTACATTCCAGGGACACTGCAGCTGGAAGATCAAGCTCCCAGGAGAGGGAAGGAGCGCAGACAGGTCAGCCTCTGTGGGCAGGGCAGAAACCACAGGCTTGAGCTGTGGCGCCACCTTCAGGAAAGCAAAAGAGAGGCGCCCAGCAGCTGGCTTGGTGAGCTCTAAGTGGAGAGCAAGCGAGGTCCAGATTCCCGCCACCAGAGAGCAATGTGGCACAGGGGTTAAGTCTCAGCCTATGAAGCTGTCCGCAGCCACAGCCAGGGAGCTTCCCACAGGGCACAGCAGACCTCTCCTCTCTCCCTGCTGCTCCCCTCAGCAGTGTACTTCAGTGGTTCTGCTCCCCACTCTGTCTCTGGCGAATCCTCTCACTCCCCCCACGCCTCTGGCTCTACCCCAGCTCTTGTATGTGTAAATAAAAAGAAAATCTTTTTAAAAAAAGAAGAAGAGAGAGAGCAAGAGCGCGGAGCAGGTGTGCCCATACAGGGTAGGAGAAGTCCCAGGTGTGAACAGGACCAGTGAAAAATTTCTCCACCTGCAAGTGACCAGTAAAGACTGGAGCAGGTAACACCTCTCAAATGCAAAAGCAGCGGTGACCTCCAAGGGACCTGAGGAATCAAGGAATCAATTGACATCACCGAAACTTAATGATCGTCCAGTCACCAACCGCAAAGACACAGCATTCTCCAATCTACCTGATAAAGATTTCAAAATAGCTGTTTTGAGTTTGGGGGACGTGAGGAACCACTGGAGAAAGACACAGCAGAGTTTCCAAAGATTCACACAGGCTCCTAGGAGTGAAAACAGCCAAGGGGGTGGGAGCTGGGAGCCTTCCAGGTGTAGGTGCCGGGGCCTGACCGGGCGTAGGTGCCGGGGCCTGACCGGGCGTAGGTGCCGGGGCCTGACCGGTGTAGGTGCCGGGGCCTGACGGGTGTAGGTGCCGGGGCCTGACGGGTGTAGGTGCCGGGGCCTGACGGGTGTAGGTGCTGGGGCCTGACCAGGCAGGGATGACAGAGGGCGAGATGCCACCACATCCCAGGTCTGCCGTGGCACTGGTGGCTGTCTCCTATCAGGTTGCGGTTGGACATTTTTTTGTGCACATTCGATTAATTTTGGACTCCAGAAGCAGGAAGGGCCGCTTCTTTGCTCGCCATTGCTCCTCCAACACCAGTGCCCATAATGATGCTCTAGGGGATTCATTACGAACAAGCAAACACCGAAAGAAACGTCCACAATTCACCAATCAGCCTGGAAGTCCAGTCTCCCATGTCCTCTCGAAATGTGTCCACTCTGTGCCAGCCATGCTGGGCCGAGCTGTTCTGGAACTCAGATACGCCCAGCAGAGCCAGATCCCAGAATAACTGTCTCCACAGGACTTGCCCCTGAGAATCAGAAGCCATTTCCGTCTTCCCGGTCAGCCATGCCAAGAGTCCTCAGCTGACCTGGTTCCAGCCCCCGGGACCCGGTGTCAGAGGAATCTCCTGTGACAGCTGCCGATCTCCTGGAAGGCCAGGCCCTGTCTGGTCTGACCGAGCAGCAGCTGGAATCACACCAATCACATGTGCCTGAGGCCGGGCCTGCAGCAGCCCCGGACCCTCTCTCCCCACCCCCACCACCTCCATCCCCCCTCCTTTCCTCCAGCTGTCAAAATAAAAGGTCCCTCTTTAAAGACAAATCAGGAAAAATAAGTGAATGTGGAAAATCACATTAAGAAGAAAACATCTAGTTTTATCCCTCAGGCTTAGAACATTGGTGGGGTTAGGGAAGGAAGCTTGAACGAAGGAGCTGGTGAAGTAGGGAAAACCTGGCGTCTAGTCCCAGGCCTGCAAGCTGGGATCCTTCTCTCTGTTCTCCCCGCCTCACCCCAGCCCCAGCCCTCAGCGGCCTTCTCTGCCTATGGAGGGAGCCAGCCCCAGGGCACCCCTGCTCAATGAAAGCAGATCCCAGATTAGATTTTATTTAAACAAGAGTTTCTGCAACCCCCTAAAAACTGAATTTTAAATATTTTGTATTGATTATGTGCAACCTACAAATAAATGATCAGGAATCATAATGTGTAGCTGCGGCCTCCCCACCCTGCGTGAGAAAGAGAATTTCTTTAGCTTTTTTTTGGTAAAACATGTCTCCTGATTTAAAAGTAACGTATATTCACTATAGAACCTTTGTACTTCCCAGAAGACTGAGAAAGTAAAAATGACAGACCCCTCTCCTTACTGCTAACTTTGTGATACCCGGACTTGCCTGTTCGTGCTGACGTATATCCCTTTTCTCTCTCTTTTTTAAGATTTATTTATGCACACAAGAGCTGGGGTGTAGGCCAGAAATGTGGGGGGTGAGAAGATTCACCAGAGACAGAGTGGGGAGCAGAACAGGCAGATCTATTGAAATATACTGCTGAGGGGAGCAGCAGGGAGACAGGAGAGGTCTGCTGCGCCATGTGGGAATCTCCCTGGCCAGAGATCGAACTGGTGCTGCAGTGGCTGCTGATAGCTTCATAGTGCTGAGACTTAACCCCTTGCGCCACCAGGGAGGCCCTGTATATCCCTTTTCTGAAACTGAGATCCTACCATGCAAATTGTGCCCTTTTCATCATGACCATTTTCACTAAGGACCAGCTGGTGTCTGTGTTCCTTAGCCACAAGATTCCAAGAAAATGATCCCCAAATACTCTGGTGTTTTGCACTGAGAGTTGTTTTTCTAAGAAACTGGAGTTGTTAGAAGGGGTGGTGTCTTTCTTATCTGGCTTCTACCTAAAACATGCACTAGATTAAAAGGCTGATAAAGTGCATCCTGCCGTGCCTGGCCGGGCCGCATCTGGGAGTGAGGCTTGATTGATGAGTGAGTCTCATGAGTCCGGGAGGTCTCTGGAGGGAAGAGGGAAAATAAAACCACACTCTGTGATAAACAAAAATGCCAGAATCCTTCTCCACAGCCCAAGCCCAGTTCCGGGTCTCGGGTGGGTCCTCAACACACCCCAGGAGGCCGGGCTGGTCCCCTGTGCCTTGTCACTGTGTCCCCCCCACCGTAACAGCGTGCTTCTATTTTACACCAGAAAAAAAAAAAAAAAACAACACAGACACATTGCATAACAACGGGGGAAGATAATATTTAATATATTTTGCGCGGGTTATTGATGCCCTCTTAAAAATCACGTAGTGGACTCCTTAGCCTACTTACTCTGCTCACTGCATCTTTGTGATTATTTTATCATCATTTCTCCAGGGGTCCAGGCACCATTCTGGGTGCTTTGAGGGAGGTGAGGAAGAGGCTGGAGTGAGGACTCTGCTCAAGGTGTTAGCAGGACCTCCCCCCTTCGGCCTCTTTGCAGGCCAGCTCCCTGAGCAGAGTAGGGGTTCAAAACACACTGTGATGTGGTGGGAGAACCTCAGGGCTTCTGGATTGGCAGAGGGTGAGAGTGGAGGCGAACTGGGCCCCAGCGCCCTCTACAGACCAGTAGAGCGTCCCTAAGGCAACCACCAGCCGAGCCACAGAGGCAACCCCCGAATACGGGGTCATCTTATCTTTCTCATCCCACCCATGTCCGTTGTGAGAAGTGGGACTCAGAAGAGAGATGATGTGTCGTGCCCAGTCAGAGGCAAAGTACAGGTGTCCCTCATTTTATTGCGCTTCGTTTTAATTCGCTTTGCAGATGTGTGCCTTTTACAAGACCGGCCATCAGTAAAAAAAAAAAAAAAACAGTAGGCCTCGCTGAGGGCTCAGGTAATGGCTAGCATTTCTTTAGCAATAAGATCTTTTGCAATTGAGGTATACATGTGTTTTTTCCACACATAATACAATTGCACGCTGGTTGACTACAGTATAGTGTAAAATAAGTACATTCCAGGAAATAAAAAAATTCACGTGACTCATTTTATTGTGATATTCTCTTTTCCACGGTGGTCTGGACCAGAACCCGCCCTGTACAACTGGCTTTCTGGCTTCTCTACCCCAAGTTCAGGGGTGATTAGGAAGAGCTGTAGGTGAACCTCGGCTCCTTCCAAGCCCTCCCCAGACCGGCTCTCCTTCTTCCTGCTTCCATGGGTCTTGCTATGGCCCCTGTGCCCCCACAGATGAGAATCTACCCCAGCAGGTCAGGAAGTGCCTCCCAAAGGAGCATCCGGGTTCTGGGTCTCCTACGCCTCCCTGGGTCTAAATCTTCCCTGCAGACTCTGCTCTACCTGACCCCACTGATGGAGAACATGCTACCTCGGGGACTTGCTGTCAGCACCCACCTTCCTGCTCCCCCAAGTGGAGTTTCGACTCAATATACAAATGACTTCTTAAGGTTCCCAGTAAATCCTGCACTGTTTACACCTCACTATTTCAAGGTGCCTTATGATTTTGGAGGGTGCCTGAGTGTGATTGGTAAATCCCCTTAGGATTGGTAAATTTCCCTTAGGAAAGTAGATTTTGTTGCTCCCATTGTCCAGATGAGGAGAGTGAGGCTCAGGGGATGGACTTTCTCAAGATCTCGGGGTCAGTGAGTGCTGGAGTTTGCTGTGGAGATGAAGGGCTGGGTGCCCGTTTTTAAAACTTCTTTATCTGGATCCTTGTACCTCAGGGAGGTTGGGGACTGGTTCACCTGCAGGCAGCAAATGCTCAAAAGCTGCTTCCCAAGCAGGTGGATCCTGTTCTGACTTAAGATCTATATAGATGGCTTTGCTCACTTCCCTGCCAGACCAGTGGAGGGAGGGAAATTCCCAGAATATTCCCAATGTGCTCACACTTCCAGGACTCGCCCAGCAATATGAAGGAAACAGCGCTCCAGCTGAATTATGTTTGCAGGACCAGGCTGCGGTCCCAGACAACTGTCACTGCCACTCCAGTCGACTGCCCCTGTCCCCCTGACCCCTCCCTGGAGCCTGGGTGTCCCCAGGTCCAGGCCTCGTGCTGGAGGGAAACTCAGGGTTGGCAGGGAGATCGTGCAAGACAGGATATGTAACAGACACAGTGCCAGCCTCCAGGAAATTATTCCAGGCTGCCTCTGTTTAGCGTGTCTCGCAGCCATGGGTCACCCGGCAGACTATGCTGCCAAGACTGATAGGCCAGGACAAAATAGCTGTGACACCTGCACTGGCCTCCAGGAAATGGGAGGAGCATGGGACTCAAGTGCCATCCTTGGAGCTAGTCTTGGAAACAGACCCGCCAGCTCAGCCTGGTGACCTCACTTCAGACGGACTCTAGGTGTCGGGTTCTGACACTCACCTGACGGTCACACATCCCGGCCTTCGTCACATCCTCCCTCTGAGTGCCCTGTTTTCCTCCCTGCTTATCCCTGAATTTTAGAGCAGGTGGATGAAGTGAGACCTTCCATCTGTTCCCACTTCTAAAATATCAGGTGTAAAGGAAGATTCTGAATTAAAAACTTCCCGTGTTGAACCATCAACTTGGAGATTATTCTTTCCCTCGTCTTTTCTTCTCTGCTAATTCCTCTCCACCCAGCCCCATCCCACTCGCTCACCTTGTGGCATGTTTCCATCCTCCTTCGTCTTCTTTAGCCTGCTCCCTCCTTCCCCATACCCCTATTCTCATTTCATTCAGACATGTATTTTCTCCCATTCTTCCTAGTCTTTCATTCTTTTGACATCCTGGCAGAATACTTGCTCTTTATTCACATATTTACAATACCAGCTCAGCTACTATATTAAAAGCCAACAGAGCCCGCACAAGATAAAAATGCACTTCCTTTATTTAAAAATAAATAAATCTTTTTAAAAAATAATAAGTAAATAAAATAAAAATTTTAGAACAGAAGCTTCGTAAAAGGACCACCATCCTGAGCTAAGTCGGCAGATGTTCAGCAAGTCCTCACTTAATGTCATAGGTAGGTTCTTGGAAATTGTGACTTTAAGTGAAATGGCATGGAGCAAAATAACGTTGAATAAAATGTCATCATTCAAGAACTTGCTATACTTATCAATGACATTTGAGTGACCTCCAATAGCAGAGAGATTACAATTCAAAATGTAATTACTGTGAGAATAAGGTATTTTTGAAAATTATCATGTTAATACAAAATGCTATCCAAAAGTCCAGTAAGTTTGCAACCAGAAGAGATTGGACATTTAATGTTTTTTGGAATTTGCACAAGAGACTTGATGCTTTAACTCTAAATGAAAGACATCTAGCTTTAACCCTGACAAGTAAAGAGCTAGAAGTCCTCATTCCCATCCATAAAATGATGAAGGAGTCAACTCCCCAAGAAATGTGTATGTACTTAAATGAAATATTTATGACATAAAGAATCAAAGTCCTAAATATATAAAGAGCTTTTATAAATCAATAAGAAAAAATGAGCACATTTATTCTTGGCTTTTAATCCACAAGCATTCAGAGTAGTATCTTTAAAACCCAAATCTGGCCATGTCACTTCTCTATTTAAAGTATTTCAATGACTTCACATTGCTCTTAGAATAAAGTGCAAAATTTTGCTTAATGTGTCCCACATGATCTGGCCCATACATACCTCTCTAGACTTTTCTGCTATTGTGACTCTCTCCTCCCTCTCTGGATTCTAACCAGCTAGTCTTCTTTTAGCTCCATGCCACAAGCTCCATGCTCCATAAAGCTTGTACACATGCTGTTTGCTTTTTCTGGAGTCACACCAGCATTTCCTCACTTGACTTCACCCTTCCTCCAGTTCTCAGCTTAAACTGTATCCTCAGACAGGTCTTCTAGCATCAACTCCAGATCAGTTCAGTTATGTGAGCAAATGTGATGAATCTTCTTCAGTGCTGGATCCTGAGAAATGGTGAACCTTTTCAGGAAAGTGAAGCTCAAGAAAAAGCAGCCATTAGCTTCTGGAACCTTCTTGCCTACCACAGTCATGGCTGAGAGGAAACACAGGAGACAGGATGAAAGCTGTTCCTAACTTTTTTTGAATAGACAACTTTGAGAATACAATAAAATCTATGGGCCGTCTCCCCACAAAAAAATGCACATAAGCAAAACTTTTTATAATGTTTCCAAGATTTCACAATTCTCCTAAAAATCTACTCACTTCAGGTTAAGAACACCAACTGAAGGCCTACTGAGAGTCTTATCCACACAACTAGCTGTTTCCCTGGCTTTGTGTATGAGTCACTTCTCATTGAGTACCTGTACCTATAGATATCATTTATAACAGCACCTTGTAAATGAACTTTAACTTATGGTTTGAAAGAAAAATATTTTCAAATAATTGTCTGATTTACTCTTCCAAAAACCACATGTGATAGCAAGCAATGCTCTGGCCATTTTATAGAAAACATAAGCGCCTTTCCCTCCGTATTGATGTCAACTCCAGTAGTCGGTGGGGCTAGAACTTGTGCCTATTGATGTAGCTGCCTGCTGAAGACCAGCTTATCTGAGGCTCTCCCTGAGCTGAGCCTCCCGTCTCCCATGGGGTCTACAAATCCAGGGTCCCGGCAGCAGGACTCTCCACGTGTTTGGGGACGTATCCAGAACTCCCATCCCCTTGAGGGACGCCCAGAGGACATTACAGTGAACATTCCTGAGCTCTCAATATGTGTGAGGCACCATTCTAGGCTCTTCATGTGAGTTAATTCATTAAATCCTCCAATAAAAAACCTCATAAAGGAGATACTATTAATATCTCCATTTGTGGACAGTTAGGGGAAGTCAAGTAACTTGCCCAATGCTACACGAGTAATAATTTTGAGAGCCAAGATTTGAAGTCTACAATCTATTTTTAAGTTCTGGAGGATCATATAAGCTCTAGAGAATGTAATGAAAACTGAACCCTCTCCCAGGAAAATGCAGTCCAACAGAATTTTACATAATAATTCGGAGACTTCAGGAACCCCCAAAGCCCCGTCATCTGTCCAACTCACACGCGCAGGGAAAGATTACTCAGAGGCCAAGAGAGCGCGGCGCCAGTGCCGCAGGGCTTTGCAAACGCAGGCGGAGAGCGGGGTTGCGTGTGTGACCGGGACGCCGGTTTCTCAGTAACAGTGAACTCCCGGGACCGAAACGCCCTGAGAACGCAGCGCCTTCAGCGTCCTGTAGCTAAATGAGATACGCACAGACCACCGGCTACACCGAAATCTTGAATCCCTCCCGCGTTCTGGAGTCAGGGAGGCCGGATTCTGAGCGGCCTGGACCTCAGAATTCTGGTCGCGGGGCGCTGGGACGGCATCGCTGATCCAGGTGCTGAAACGCCGCGGCCGCGGAGGCGGAGACCGGCTGCTGTGCCGGCAGGGAGCCGCGGCCGCGCGGGAGCTGTCCAGTGCTGAACCCGGATGCTGCCCGGCCCACGGGGCTCAGAACCCCGCCTGCCGCACCCAGGGGAGCCGGGACCGGGCTGCGGCGAGTGCTGACGCAGAGCGCTGGGAGAGCAAGAAGCGGCGGGCTCCGGGCCGGGCATGGACCTGCAGAGACTCGACTCCTATCAGGGGGGAGCTGGTCCTGACTTCTATGAGCACGTCCTGCACAAGGTAAGAATCTCCTGTCCCCAGCCCGATCCCAAAGCTGGAAGAGGGCGCGTCACCAGGAGTTCTCTCCATCCCCCTGACTCCACTTTGGGACTTAAAGAGAAACTAGCCGGATTCTGTGCGCCTGTGTGATCCTGTTTACTGCTCAAAGCGATGTGTGTGGGGGGAGGGGCCGCCAGCTGAGGCTCGGGTCCTCAGGAGCTTCTCCTTCACTTGCATCACCTGTGTCCTATTCTCACTCCTCCTCCTCCTCCTCCTCCTCCTCCTCGCGCCTTTGAACCCGAGCATTCTGGGTCTCTGTAACCCTTGCAGGCTGTGTTTATCCCTCCATCCTTGCCTCACAAACTCCGGCCCTGCTAGGTCTGGTAGTTGTAGTCAAAGTCCTGAATCCCTGCCAACTGGGCTGAAATCAGGCACAGAAATTATCTGCAGGAGAAATAAACGGTTGTTTTCAAACCAGACTCCTCCCTGTGCCAAAAAGCTGCCCAGCAGCAGCGCCTTGCTCACGGCCTCTTGAAAGTGTTTGCTTATTTCAAAGCCCTAACTAAGCCATTGCTTTCCTCATTCAAGTTTCTTATGCAACTCAAAATCTCAGAAATGTAGGTCTCCTCTTGAAATCGCCATTCAGAAAAAAGTAATAGGTTCTGATTCTTGGCAATACTTTTTAAAGCCAAAACCCCACTAAGAAAGAATCAAAGCCTTATAGTTGTTATTAAGAAGTCAGTATAGCTCTTCATCCCTTTCTCTGCCCTCCTCATTGAACCCTTATATTTCCTGCTTTGCTAATGTTGGTTTATCTGTTAGAGCCCTGAAAGACTGCATATGGTCCTTTAGTTGGAGATTATTTATTTATATTTTTAAAGATTTATTTATTTATGCATACAAGCTGGGGTATAGATCAGAAGTGTGGGGGATGAGAGGATTCACCAGAGACAGAGTGGGAAGCAGAACAGGTGGATCCACTGAAATACACTGCTGAGGGGAGCAGCAGGCGAGACAGGAGAGGGAAGCTCCCTGGCCGGGGATTGAACTCATGCTGCAGTGGCTCTGGATAGCTTCATAGTGCTGAGACTTAACCCATTTCACCACCAGGGAGGCCCTACTTGGAGAGTATTTAAATCAAAATACCACCCTGAAAATTCCATGAAGACAAAGCTTTGAAATCATCTGATCTAAGAGGCAGAGTGACTAAGAAAACATGGTAGTAAGTGGCAGGGCTAGTACTAAAAGCCAGAAATTATTATTCCAAATCTAATATTCTTTCTCTATGCAAGTGTGGTCCTTAGGCTTCAGCATTGATGTTACCTGGGACCTGGCAGAAACTTGAAGTCCAGACCAACTGAAACTGAATTCTTATTTTAACAAGATCTCTTGGAAATAAATATTCGCATTAAAATTTCAGATGTATGATTCTGTGCCATGCTATGTCTGACACAAATGAAGGAAAATGGACTTTTGGAGGAAGTAGATCTATAGGTTTCAATAGCCCGTGTAATTTCCCCCTCCAGCATTAGTAATAAGCCGTAGTGTCAGATTCCAGGTCCCTTAACCTCTAGAGTCTAAAGAAGAAAAATTTATAACTGCTTCAGTCAGGAAGTTTTATAAACCATTACACTTTGAAGTTAACTCTAAGAAGGTCTGTGTTATCTGGGGCTATGAATCTAACCTGAGTAGACAGTGCAGCAAGCAAAGGCAGATACTTACACATCCATCACAGAGTACCCTGATGATGAAAGAGATGAATCTCTTTGCATCCAAATCATCTAGTAAAGATATAAATATTCATTTTGAAAGCTTTAAGATTTGGAGATCAATGTTCATAAATTATTGATCAAATATGGTCTTTCCCACCTAAATTACCTACAGATAAAAAAAGGTTGGGCGTGGCCTGTGAGAACTTCTGCTTCCTTTGGGTTTATTGATCTTCCAGTTGGAAGACAGCCTGTTCTACAACTTCTGATCTAGCTGAATACAAGTGCCGGCTTACTACTAATGCTCAGTCTCTTCAGCTGGGCTCTGAGAAGCTTAGAGCAGAAGCTGACCTGAACCCTCTGTGGTGCCCAATGAGTGGCCCATGAGTGCAGAAAGTCCTCCTTTCACATTCTGTCCATCACCCCTTCCTGATATGATTTTATTACTGTGCATGACTTCACATGGGATTCATGGAGAAATCTTTTTGCAAAAGGGCGGAGCGCCAACATATTTATATCACTTTAAAGATTGCTACAAAGCAGAGTCCAAGTTCACTGGCTTGTTGATTTGTGAGAATACATTGGCCACAAGAGGCAGAACTCCCCTCGACATTAGTTGCTAAGAATAAGGATTTTTCAAATAAACCTTATATTGAATTATAATAAGCACAAAAAATCTTGAATCTTCTATGTAGACCCTGAGTGAGGGCTCCTCTACCACTGCTACTAAGACAAACAAACAGAACCTTGCTAGTATCCCAGAGATTCCTCTCCTTTCCCTACACCCTCCCCCTTCTTCTCCCAGAAGTCGCCTTTGTGGAGGGGGTAGTAGAATTTCCTGGTTTGACAGGGCTGTCAGATTTCAGGGAGGGTAGATCTAGAAATTTGTCAGAGAAGAGAAGTTGCTGTGTGGTGGAAGGAACCCCAGGCTTGGAATCAGACAGGCCCTGTTGTGACTTTAAAATCTGTGAACCTTACTTTTCTTATCTGTAAAACACAAGTAATAATACCTGGCTTGTATTATTGTTGGTTTGGTTTTTGGTTTTGATTTTTTTTTCGAATGAGGGTGTTAGATAATATAATGTAAAGTATTTCTATATTCTCTGGCATTTAAGAATATGTGTGTGTGTGTGTGTGCGTGTGTGTGTGTGTGTGTGTGTGTGTGTGTGTTCTGTCCTATCGGAAGCATTTGGTAAACGGTTGTAATCAGGACACATACCTGGAGAGCAGCTTCAATAGCTGTCACATCTGTTCTCAACTGAATCAGTGGAGCTTTGTGGGAAGAACAGCAGCCCCTCACATGGAAACACACACTTATCTCACAGGCACAATCCCATAGAGCTAAGCTCACACAACCCACACACACGAACGTCATGGCTTGGTGTAAACATCCCCGTTCTGACTTGCTGACTTGGATCTTCTTTCTCTGGGCGGTAGGATGGGGTGCAGTGAAACCTCTTATGAAATTCACTGATGTGAAAACCCTATGCCAATATCACAGCCTAGGATGCACTTGTGCTCTGGCTGGTCCTGAGAGTTGGAGGCTGACTACATGAGCCTGAGGAACTCTTAGAATATTCCTGGGGTGTGGGCTGGGAGCTGGGAACTGCTTGGAAGCATTTCATTCACCCACCACATGCTTGGAGTTTTTAAACCGAGTTGCTGTTGTTTTCACAAATCTGAATGTTTGATGCAACTAAGTAACTAGAAACATGTGAGCAGCTTCTCTGCTCTTCCGCCCAGGGCAGCCCAGCCCCTGTCGCAGCCAGTCCAGTCTGGAGAGCCTCAGGACGAGGGCACGTGTAGGGGCTCAGCACCGGCCACGGCTCAGGGTCGAGCTGGGCCAAGACCTGACCGTGAGCTCGGGGAGAGCAGGCACAGGGCCGAGGTGGTTCCAGCGCGGGCGCTGGTGAGTCAGCACAAAGGCCTCCGTTCGAGCTTATCCCTGCTTGGGCATCGCGACACTCTGGTGAGCAGCCGCTGTCCATCCTGCCCCAGGAGGACAGGCGCCCCGCAGCAGAGCCAGCTGCCTCCGTAGCATCTCAGAAAGACAGACAGACACGCCTGTCTGTCCATTCACGCAGGGCTTGGTCCTCGCTGGGGAAATGGAAGCGTCGGGAGGGTCAGGGAGATGCAACCAGAGGTCCCTGTCCCACAGGGATTTCCATTCCCTCTGACTCTGCTCCAACTCACTCCTCTTGCGGGTGATTGCGGGTGAGAGGCCAGCGGGTCCTCCACTACCCTCCTCTTCTCGTGGGTCCTTCACTTCCCTCTTCTCTGCTCATCTTGTGATTTCTACAGCCCTAAAGAGGGCCTCCGCTAGTCACAAACATATTGGGGACATTTCCAAAGTAGAGGAAAATAAGTGGAGCATCACGGACACACACACACACACACACACACACACACACACACACACACACACACACAGTCGTTCAGTCCTTCGATGAGCTGTGACCCACACGTGTGCGCATGAATCGCTGTGACCCTGTGCGGCATCGCAGAGGTGGCCTGACACAGCACAGGAAGACACGGGGGATAACTCAAGGAGAGACTGTCACTGGCCTCAAAGTCAGACCTTCTCTCACTGTGGCTTCTGATTAAGAGTTAGTATCTGAGAGACAGAGGCCCACCCAGAGTCCCCCGCCCCCACACAGGGGCCGTCACCCACCCACCCTAGAAGTTACCAAGCAACGCAAACCGCCGGGCAAAAGGCCACGCCTGCTCTTCTGTCTCCCCCTACCATTTTTTTTTCAATTAGGCAATGTTAATGGAATACAAATATGACCCAAGAATCAGATTCCACAGGAAAACCCATTTCTTGTATGTGAAGAGATTTCGCTTTCAAAGACAGTCAAACCTCAATAAGACAATTTTTTTTAATTTACAAATGGAACAAATCTAGAAAATCAAAGTAAAAACACTGGCTCCAGTTCTTGTCACTTCCACCCTGAGCTTGAGAACAAACAAGAAAGCCAAGGAAAGTCAGTTGCTCCCTGTAGAATCCCTCCATTTCCCTCTGGCTTGCTCTGGAGACTTTCAGATAAATAAATGAATCGATGTTGCGTCAGCAATGACCTCCGACCCCCTAGGACTCCTCTGACTAATGTGCAGTCCCGCTGGGACCCCAGAGAAGGCAGCTGATTTGGGGAGCGGTGCTGGCTGACTCTCTAGCATAACCTCAGCAGGATATGATGGTGACTCAGTCTGAAGAGGAAGGTTTTTCCAAACTCTTCAGGCCTCCTCTCCAGCGCTCTTCCCTCCACTTTGGAGTCCCTGGGACCTTTTGTGAGAAAATATCTCAGAGTCACTAGTGCTGGCGCTCAAAGGTTTCCTCCCGTAAGCTTTTCAGGGAAGGACTCTGGCTGCCTTCATCTTCAGGGCAGGAAACCCCACTTGACTGGAGTTTACAGGCAGAGATGGAGAATTGTTGAACAGGAAATTTTTTTTTTTTAAAGATTTATTTTTTATTTATACATACAAGCTGGGGTACAGGCCAGAGGCGTGGGGCGGCGAGAGGATTCACCAGAGACAGAGTGGGGAGCAGAACAGGCAGATCAGAAATACACTGCTGAGGGGAGCAGCGGGCAAGGCAGGAGAGGTCCACCACGCCATGTGGGATTCTCCCCGGCCGGGCGTCGAACTCGCGTCGCCACTGCCGACAGCTCCACAGCGCAGCGCTTAACCACTGCACCACCGGGGAGGCCCCTTGAACAGGAAATTTGAAGCAACTCTAAGCTTATCCCAGCATGCTCCTGATCTCCATCCTCCCCTTCCCAGGCAAGAGACGCGGTGCGAAGGCAGACCTAAGCCCTTCGCTGGTTTGCGCACACTCAGGTAAAGTAGTGCTCCAAGGCAGCAGCAAACGCCAGCTCTGGAAATCTTTTTTTTTTAAAGATTTATTTATTTATGCATACAAGCTGGGGTACATGCCAGAGGTGTGGGGTGGCGAGAGGATTCACCAGAGACAGAGTGGGGAGCAGAACAGGCAGATCAGAAATACACTGCTGAGGGGAGCAGCGGGCGAGGCAGGAGAGGTCTGCTGCGCCATGTGGGAATCTCCCCGGCCGGGCATCGAACTCGCATCACTGCTGCCAACAGTTCCACAGCACAGGGCTTAACCACTGCGCCACCTGGGAGGCCCTAGCTCTGGAAATCTTAACCCTGCACTGATCCCCAACGAGGTCCTCTAGATCTCATCCTGCTCCTAAAGTATCCAGACCTCATGGGTGCCGTGAAAATAATATCGTTGGTGAAACCAACAGAGCTCAGAATCACCCCCAGCAAATCATCCCTGTCTCCCTGACCCTGATGCCAAAGTCTGCTCGCTGCCATCTGCTGGAATTTGTGTTTCTGTTTGCTAGCAGACAGTTTTTATCCATCAACAGATTTCATTTAATAATGCATGCCTCGGCACATGCCGCTGGCAGCCTTAGGCGCCTTGGGCCAAGCTGTGTTTGAGTCATATTTCCTCTTTCTGTACCTCTGGCAGCTGCCACCCACACAGACACACACGTGCGCGCGCACGCTCACACACACACACACACACACACACACACACACACAGGGGTAGAAGCGGGGTCAGTGATGAGGCATCTTGTTTTCTGTTATCTGTTGTTATTAAGGGCCTTTAAAGTAACCACAAACCTTCCTCTTCCTCCTCCCTCAGCCACTTGAATTTTGCGTCCATCTGCCCCACCCCCACACCCCCACCCAAGCAAGTCCCAAGTGAAAAGCAGATCTGCTCTCCAGATAGCCACGCCCCCAGGGGACAGTAAGGGGGTTCATGCACCCCTTCGAGGCCCTCCAATTTCTCACTGAGCAGCCTTTGAACGGTCAGAAGGGACTGAAGTTGCTGCTACAGACTCAGCCCAGAGGAGGCAGGAAGCCCCACTCCCAGCCCCTCAGGGATATCCCCCTCCTGGGGGCGGTCCCAAACCTTCCCCTTCACTGGGTCCGTCCCTTCATCAGGTCCCCTTCCCAGGTTTCATTAAGCTGTGAACTGGGAATATAAAGTCATCTCTGCACTATAATCTAGAGGGACCAGTGAGACCAATAGTTGCTTATAATAAACGATAAAAATAAATGCATGATTCCTGAGGAAGATTTTACAGTTTACAGAAAATGTTAATATGTGCTATGACACCTTAACTTATCACATGCATTATTATTAATTTCATATTATAAATAGAGATACAGAGGCCAGATACAAAAAAATGAAAGTTAAGTAACTTGTTCAGGTGACAACAGGTATTGTGGGAATTCAGATGGTAACAGCAGACCCCTGAATTCTCCGCTGTGATCTCTGTGGCATCCACCCTGGACCCCTGGGGTCCTCAGGGAAAGGGAGGGTTGAAGTGGAGCTGCCCGGAGCCCCTTTGGTTGTGGACCTCCAGAAGCCTTGGTGCAGGTCTGGCGATGCTGCCAGCCTGGCCCAGCCAGACAGAGGCATCTCAATGAGGGTTGGGAATATCCATTCAAACACATTCAAAGTGCTGCCTCCAAGCAACTCAGAAGCTTCTAAAAAGTGGGCCTGACACAGCAGGGTGGGGATAATGAGGTCTCCTAGCAGAGAAGCCCAGCGACATCATCCCCCCAGGGACTCCATCAAAACCCAAAGGCAGGAGAACAACCGGGGAAGCAAAGCCAGATTGATTCACCCGGGCGCTCCAGGAGGCCCCCTTCCCTGAGCTCGCATTTCTCCCTTCTCCCCTATTGAAAACAAAAAACTGTCCCTCTGCACTGGCTCTACTTTCACTTGCCATTCGCCAGACAGCAGGGCACTCAGGACAGGCGTCTGGGGTTTAGTCCTTCTGCTTTTGTGGCTTATTCTTTATCTTGCCACAGTTGTATACACTTTTGAAACTAGGGCCTCGTCTGGACTTTGCATTTACTTCCAGTGAGCTGAGGGCTGGCCCTGGATGGCATGTCTGAGCCTGAAAACTGGGCCCTGCTGCTTCTTTGTCACAGAAACCCTCCCTGCCATCCTTGGCAGAGGGCAGCCTTCTGGGAAGGTGCCAGCCATGCCATGAGACTGAGCGGCCAGTCAGCCATCAGGCCCTCACCCAGAGCACAATTGGGTATTGGCTTATAGTTTTATTGGGGGTGACAAATAATATTAAATACAAAATAATATTACAATATTTCATATGGGAGCGCTGTGGAGACTTCGCTTAGTACGGAGTATTGGGAATGCAGATCGGCTCATCCGACGCCCTTGTTAATTACCAGGAAGGCCAGGAGAGTGGGCCAGGGGCTGGGATGGACCCCAAGAGCCACCGGAGGCAAGCGTATTGTTCTTTGGAAGGAAAAAGGGCAAAGAACAAGCTGTGTGGCTTCCTGGCTATTAGCGACACTCCATTTCTTCCACAGGGTGGCGGGTGCGTGGGTGTTTGCTTCATTCTCCTTTATAACATACACGTGCGTCCCATAAACATATAGCAGGCATCAAATGTTTAGACTCGAAAATGAAAGTACTAATAAGCTAATAACAACAGGATGGGAGATATCTGGGTTCCAGAGACAGAAGACAGGAAAGTGATGGGGGAGGCTTCAGGAAACCTGCAGGATGGAGTTTTGGTTCTGGAACCCTGGAGCCAGCAGTGAGCACAGAACAGGGTCCTCAGCTCTGCTTGGGGTAGATTTTCTACCGCACGAGGGTTCAGGGTGTCACTTCTCATTTCTGACCCCCAGGAACAGAGTCTTCCTCCTCCCTTAATCCTGGGCCCGGCCTGCAGAGAGACCTTCAGCTTTGTTGATGCGAGACCACCCCGCCCAGCACAGGGCCGTGGGTTTGTCTTCTCTCGAAGGCTCCTTCTCGTCTGCTCTCACCCACTGGAGTTCTGGTTTAAGTCAACTATATTTGGGCCCAGACTTGTCCAGGTCAGAGATTACAATTTTGCAATTGAATTACCTGAGTCACAAACTAATCAGTTAAGACTAATTGAATAGAAAGGCTGTCTGCAGGCCAAAAAAGAATCAGTAAGAGCATGTCCTTAAAAAATGCTCTCAGTGGGCCTCCCTGGTGGTGCAAGGGGTTAAGTGTCAGCCTTTGAAGCTGTCCACAGCCACTGCAGCACGAGTTTGATCCCCGGCCAGGGAGCTTCCCACAGGGCGCAGCAGACCTCTCCTGCCTCGCCCTCAGCAGTGTATTTCAGTCAATCTGCCTGTTCTGCTCCCCACTCTGTTTCTGGTGAATCCTCTCACACACACCCCTGCGCGCACACACACATCTGGCCTAAACCCCAGCTCTTGTATGCACAAATAAATAAAATCTTTAAAAAAAAAAGAAAAGAGAAAATTAAAAAAATAAATAAATAAAATGCTGTCAAATTGAGTAAGAAAATTGTAACCAGAGAAAAACATAAAAATGGGGCAGGGTTTTGCAATCTGATTGCCCCATAAGTGTCTAGAATGCCTTGCAGCATGTGAAAGAAACTGAAATAGGCTGTGTGTCAACACACTGAGTGTGTTTGTACAGGGAAGGCAAGGAGTCCCTCCTTCAGCAAAGCCATTCAGCAAAGAAAAAGTCTTAAATGTGCTACCAGCAAATTGATGCACATTTAGAGATTGAGGGTCAAATGAAAACATTTAAAGAAAGATCACTTGTGTGATTCAACTTTTTTTTAGGTTTTTTTTTACATCATTGTTGATTTTTGGACAGTATTTGGTTTCTCCCCTCAGGCATAGTCCCCGAAGCTCTCCCTCCTCCACGGCACAGCCCCTGTGCCCTTCCCTCCCCTGTTTTGTTTTGTTTTTAAGATATTTTATTTACGCATGCAAGAGCTGGGGTGTAGGCCAGAGGTGTGAGGTGGTGAAAGGATTCACCAGAGACAGAGTGGGGAGCAGAACAGGCAGATTGGCTGCAGTACACTGCTGAGGGGAGCAGTGGGGAGACAGGAGAGGTCTGCTGCGCCATGTGGGAATCTCCCTGGCTGGGGATTGAACTTGTGCTGCAGTGGCTGCTGATAGCTTCACAGTGCTGAGACTTAACCCATTGCGCCACCAGGGAGGACCCCTTCCCATGCTTTGACCCTGTTGCTTGTGTCTCAGTGTAGGGGCAGGAAAACATGGGGCACAGGTTCTCTATGGAGCTGAACAGACAGGTCAAGGAGGAGTCCTGGAGCCCTCAGTAGCTTTTTAGGCTTTTAATTTGTCTTTTGTAGAGAGGCAGCCAGATACAGGCCAGGCAATGGGGCTGGGGGGCCGGGAGGCTAGCAGGCCTCCCAGTCCCCGGTGAATCTTCACTCTCTCGGACTCTCAGGAGTGCTCTCGTAGTCTCTGTTGTGCCCCAAAATGTCCTCTGCAGCAGCACTCTGTTCTCTGTTCCCTGCTGCTGCTTCTGCCGTTTCTGCTACTTCTGTGACGCCGCCCTTATATGTTATCTCTCCAGATCCAGGTGCGCCCACTCACGCATGCCCCCACCCTACTCCAGGTGCCACCATCAGGCACATGTACAGGACCTCAAGGGTCCATGATTAAATCTAACAGCAGCAGGGCGAAAGATCCTGCCCACTCTTTCATTACCATACAGGGAGCTTGCAAGTTTTGCCTTTTTCCTGATCCTCTGTTTCATGTCTCTATATTCCACATAAAATGAAACCATTTGATAGTTATCTTTTTCCTTCTGCCTTAGCAAAATCCCTCCCAGCTCCATCCATGTTGTCACAAGTGGCAGGAGTTTATCTTTTTTGATGGCTGAGTAGTTTTCCATTGTGTATATTTGTCACATCTTGATCCATTCATCTGTTTTGGGATATTTGGGTTGTTTCCACATCTTTTGTAAATAGTGCTGCAGTAAACATAGGAGTGCAGGTTTCCTTTCAAATTAGTGTTTTGTGTTCTTTGTATTGATTCCTAGGAGTGGAATCACTGGATCATATGGTAGATTCATTTTCAGTGTTTTGGGGGTCCTCTACACAGCCTTCCATAGTGACTGGACCAGTTTACATTCCCACCAGCAGTGTAAGATGGTTCCCTTTTCACCACATCCTCGCCTCACCTCCTCACAGATATGATGAGGTATCTCATTATGGTTTTGATTTGCATTTCCCTGATGCCAGACTTAAGCTTTCAATGCACTGACCAATCACCAACTCCAGTGACAGGGTAAGAATGCACCCACATTGAGCTAAATTCTGGTCTTCCCCGTATTTCTAGATTCATGTCAAAAGCTTCATGCCAAAAGCTTCCCTAGCATCTATGACGGATTACCAGAAAGGATGAATTCCTTGCTTATAGATTCTATTTGATGTTGGCTGAGAAAAACTCAGCAGTAAAGTCACTTCATGCCCAGGAGTTTATGAGCCTGGGTTGCACTGGTCCAAGACTATGTGACTGTAAGTCTCCCTGCTGTCTCATGAATGAATATCTAATGTTGCCTGCTGCTTTGAGCTCTTCCACTGAAAGCTCGGTCAGCATCTGTCAACTTTAAACAGCCAGGATCAAACCAGCCTCACTCTGACCCATCAGCTTAAATGACCAACTCAAGACTTGTGAGCCTGCTTGGGCTTTGCTCATTCCTTGGGTGGTCAGATTCTTGAGATTCCAGGATACTGCTCAGTGCTGGGAGCCCCAGCAAAGAGCTACACATGCTGGGAAGTCCAAGGACCTCCCCAAGACCACTTGGGGGTCCATGGCCCTGAGAACCAGGCAAGCCCCCATAGCAGCCTGTTACTCACTTCTCAGCCACCATTTCCTCCCAAGGCACAACTCCCTCCCTCCACATTTCATCCAGCCCCCACCAAAGAAGACCTTAGTCACAGACCTTAGTCTCCAGCTGGGAGTAATCACAGCTCCTCCCCTCTCCCCTGGCTTCAAGAGGGGAGAAAGAAGTCCCCCTTCTGGAAGTTGATCCCAAAATTCCTCAGGTTGCCAGGTAGCCCAGGACACCCTGCCTGGAACACAGATGTCCCTGCTCCAGAAAGCTTGCCTTGGGTCCCCAAGTCTGAACCATCACGTCATGTATTCATTCAGTCAACATAGAACATTCAAGAACCCACCATTTACTACACCTTAAACTCAGCACAGGGCACAGCAAGGAAGGAGACGGCACTCCCCTGCAGCCCAGGGGGAGGGGCAGCAGGCCTGCACGCCAGTCCACTCAGCAGCAGCAGCAGTGTGTGCTCTGAAGGAAGAGACATGGCCGCATGACAGGGCAGGGGGCCAGGAGGCATATGGGGGCTGCTGTTCTGGGGGGAGGGCACCGAGAGGGGTCATTCGGGTCAAGATGCGATGACGAAAATGCTAACGTTAGTCTTCGGCAAGAGCATTTAGAAAGGAGGAACAGCCAGTGGTGAGGCTGGGAAGGGGAGTCTTACTTATTAGCCAGGCCCATGTGGATGGAGCAGAGCACGCAGCAAGGAGGGTGGGGGGGGCGGGAGGGGGTCCCGGGCCGGTGGGCTGCAGAGGGCATCAGCAGAGGCCACAAGCAGGCAGTGGCCCCGCCTGTGCGCTGAAGAGGTCACTCTGGCCGCTGGGAAGGGGGGGACTCAGTGGTAGGGAGTGGAAGGGCTCCAGGCAGGGGACTTCGGGGTGGCTGGGACGAGGCTGCAAACCCTGAGACCACCAGACATGACAGTCTCCGGGGGTCACCCCAGGTTGAGCTGCCAGAACTCCAGAATGAGGATGGTAAATCGGGTCTGCAAATTCTCACCAACTGCCCCGGGGTGAAGAGCTCCGTGTGCACATAGCACAGGGCAGGGGCCCAGACTCCACACTCTGGAGCCAAATACTTGAGGTCAGATTCCAGCTCGCCCCTGGCGGGCTGTGGAACTTGCTTCCAGTCCCTCTGTCACAGGGCAGGGAGAGGGGCACGCCGGAAACCCCAGACCTGCCCTGTTCTAAATGGGTTCTGCCATCCGCCGCATCGATACAAAACATATAGGACCTTTTGTGGAAAGAAACTTTAATATAACTAGAAAGGACAGAGAGGACAAAATATATTTTCTAAGTCAAGCACCCAAAGTTACCCAACTCCTCGTGGGTAAAAGTCCACCCAAACGGGATTGGCCCAAAGCAAGTCTCAAAAGCCTGCCACAAGTCTAGAACAACTTTTGGCAGGGACCCACACACATTGGTCAGAAACAGCCAGACAATTCTGGGAGGAACAGAACGAAATTAACACAGCCATCATTAACTTCCCCACGGGTCTCTCACCCACATCTCTTTCAATCAGTCCAGGCCAGTGCAGCTTCTTTACAAGTCTCTCTGCTCCTTGGGCCTCTTCTGGCCTCCATCTTGCTTCCAGTCTCCTGTCTTCTGTGTGTTCTGTTCTGTGTCTCCTCTGTGTGTGTCCTCTGTGTCTCTTCTCCAGCTTCTTACATCCTGCTCAGTTCCACCCTACCTTGGACAGGGAACCTGGGACACACCCTTTTTCCTGGGGACCACCCTGTTACACCTCTGTGCCTCCACTCCCCACCTAGTAGTGGGGCACTGATAAAGTTGCCCCCCTGGGGTTCTGAGAGAGTCACTGCTGTAGGGCCATGTGCCTGCCACACGTGTCTCCTTCCTGTTGCTGCTGTGACAAATCACTGCAAACTGGTGGCTCCATGAAAACAACACACATTTATTCAATACAATCTGGAAGCCGGTAGGAAGCCAGTTTCACAGGGCTGGAGTCAAGGTCTCAGTGGGCTGAGTGTCCAGGGTGGCAGGGGGTGGGCCTGCAGCATTCCTGGGCTCCCAGAGGCTCGGTCCAACCTCAGCTCCGTCACTTCGGCTCCGTCGCCTTGGCCCCTCTTCTCCTGCCACCCCCTTGGCCCCCCATCTATGGGACGTGTACTCGGGGTCCACCTGGATCTCCAGGGTGGTCCCCGTCTCTAAAGCCTCATCTTCACCACACCTGCCACCCCTCATGGGTAATGCTCACAGGTTTTGGGGTTGGGGAACAGGTATCTTGGGGACACTATTGAGAACACCTCCCGGACTAAGCAATAAATAAAGGTTCGAGACATTATTGTCATCATCGTTATTTTCACAGCTTGTCCCTAGATCCTCCCAAGCCAGGCAGGAAAAAAGGGGAGAGACCACTGTCTTATTCCTAGAAACCCCTGAGACTAGGCCCTGAGCCCAAGCCAGAGCTGGGGCGATGCTGGCCCATGCGCAAGGCCTCGTCACTACTGGGTCCCCACGAGAGGACCCGGGATAGAACAGGTGAGGCGGACCAGCTCCAGGGGGGCTCAGCCAGTCAGTGCTTCCTGACGGTGCTGTACACCGCGGGCTCCTCCTGGCTCCTGCTGGGAACGTGGGTGACGAGCTGGTCCGTGTTGCCGTAGGCGGGCTCCACGTTGCCGTAGGTGGGCTCCACGTTGCCGTAGGCGGGCTCCCCGTTGCCGCAGGTGGGCTCCCGACCCGGGGCACCCAGAGCCAGGGCAGCGTAGGAAACGTCCTCCTTCCGGAAAGGGCCCTGAGTAAAGACGGCGGCGTCAGCCGGCTGGCAGGCGGCGGTGCCCGGACGGAGCAGGAGGCCTCGCGAGACGGGAGACTGAGCCTACGGAGCCCCGGAGTCCCCCCCAGGCCCTCCAGCTCCCCTGCCCGCCCTCTGCCGGGGGTGCTGAGCACCCCGCAGTTCGCACACCCCCTCAGCCCCGCGCAGTGGGCCCCAGGACACTCGGCCCCTGGGGGTCTCCCCGGCCAGGCGCGAGGACCGTGTTTTCCGGGTCTCTGGGTTCCCGGTGCTGAGGCCTGGCGTGGGGACACTTCCAAAGCCCGGGAGCAGGGGGGGTGAGGGGCGGGCTCCCCAGGCAAGTGCGGCAATGGCTGCGGCTTTGCTTCCCCACCCCGGGCCCACGTGGCAGGGAGAAAGGCCCTTCAGGGGCGGCCCCAGCAGGCTGCTCCCGCCCCAGCCCGCAGCGCCCAGCCCGCAGCCCCCAGCAGCAGCACACACCGCACTGCTGTATTCCACCTCCACCCGGGCGGCGGATGAGGGCCCCGCGGAGGCCTTCTTCTCGGGGGTGCCCGTCTGATGCAGCGCCAGGTTTGCGTAGCAGAGCTCACTCTCTGGGGGCTGGGCAGGAAGCACAGGTTCTCCTCTGAGGGTCACCAACTTCCCTGCCTCCCTGGTACCTTCCCCAGGCTCCCTCCAGCACCCCCTTCCCAGTTTCCCACGCCTGCTCCCCCCAGCCTTCCTGCACACCCTCCCAGCCTCGCAGACACCCCCCCCAGTTCCTGCAGCTGGCCCTGGGGACACCTGCCGCCCACCCCCAGTTGGGACTCGGTGCTCCTGGGTGGGGCTGGCTGGTGCCCGGGTCTGGCCTCGGGCTCTCACCTGCTCTGGGGAAATCCCAGCAGCTGCAAGACAAAGACAGTCAGAATCAGAAAACCCACCGAGACTCTCAGGCCTGGGCTTTGGGGGAGAGAACAGGAAAAAGGCCAGTGAGGTCTGTTCAGACAGGAGCCGGGGCTTCTGCTGACCCAGCGGACACGTGGCACCGGTCACCTCACCTGTCCAGGCTTCCGCTTCTCACCTGAAAACAAGGACCCTCGTCCCAGCCGTTGCCCACGTCACAGAACCGTCACCAAGTCCCGGGTGGCCCCGCCGGCGCCTGCGGCCCTGGGGTCCGTCCCCTTCCTCACAGTCCAGGCCCAACCTGCCACTTTGGCCGCAGCCCTGCCCGGAACCCCCAAGGCCCCCAGTTCCCACTCGGGGCTCCACTGAGCCTTACCCGCCTGCCCCCTACCCGGCTACCCCACGTGCCCGCCAGGTGAACCAGCCAGCTGGGTTGCACGGTTTGGACCCGCTTCCAGGTGCCCTCTGGCTCCCGAGTCCCCCTTTCCCTGGTGGGGGACAGGCCCCTCCCACCGGCCCGCAGGCCCCTGCTTTGCAGACAACAGAGAAGCCTCTTCCCCTTTTCTGCACTTTGAAGTCCAGCGACCCGAGGGCTCAGAGAGAGTTTCGAACTGAAGCCACCGACTCTGCACCGGGGAGAAAGTGATGAGAAAGACCCAGACTCCTCCCAGGCCACACATTCGGGGGCAGGAGGGGCGGCCAGAGGCTCCCGGGACAGCTCAGGTCCCGGCCTGAGGCAGGAGGGTGGGTTATGCGAGAACCTGGCAGTGGAGCCGGCCAGGGAAAGGGCTTGGCTGAGCCCGGAGCCCGTGACCCAGCGTAGGCCCATGGACGCTCCTCCGAAGGAGCAAATTGTCCCGGGGCAAGTCTGCGGGCAGAGGGGGCGGGCTGAGGGGACGCACGTGGAGAGGCCGTGTGCGTGTGCGTGCACGTGTCATGCGCGTTCCTGTGTGAATCTGCGCTGCCCCGCGTGCGAGCTCAGTACCTCCTCGGCCACCAGTCCACTGCGCCCAAGTGTCTGGCCCCGAGCTGGGCAGCTGCAAGGCCACTGTCGCCTCTGCCACCGAGAGCCAGGCCAGCAGCAGAGGGCGGGTGGGGAGCAGAGCGAGCCCAGAGGGGTGAGCAGCCGACAGGAGCGCCCCACCCCGGGCTCCCCCGCGGGTCCAGGTCTCCCCCAGCCCCCCGCCTGCCACGCAGGCCTGTGGGACACGCCCTCAGACCCGTGGGCCACCCCTTGTCCGTGGGTCAGAGGGCAGTGCGGCCAGCGCCCCGTCACGTCTCCCAGCCGGGCTCACCTCTCCTCTGCCGCTTGGCCACCCTCCAGGCCAGGAGCGAGGCCGCCGTTAGGACCAGCAGCAGCGCGGCCGCGACGAGGGGGACGAGGACGCTCGTGGGCAAAGGGCTGGAAGCACAGAGGGGACCCATGCACCCCCTGCACCCCGCTCACCCCCTGCCTCCCGCCCACCTGGCCGCAGAGAGGACACTGGCTTTTGACCTCCAGCTCCCAAACCTCCAGCCTGGGACACCCCCCTCTCAGGCGCCCTCAGAGATGGTTAAAAAGACGAGAGGCGAGAAGGACCCGCGAGGTGGTTGCAGCGCCTGGAGGCCGAGCGCAAACAGCATCCGGCTCCGCAAGCCCCGCGCTGGGGGGATAGTGCCCCCCCAGTCCAGGCCACTCAGACCCGGGGTGACCTCTGGGATGGGAGGCCTCTGCAGGTGTAATCAGGGTGAGGAGGGCGCTCTGGGGGGGCGGCCCTGTCCAGTGACCGGTGTCCTTATAAAAGGGAGAGGGGCCCAGAGATCCCCAAGGAGAGGCCCCGGGAGCACAGAACAGATTGGAGGGGCCGCCACACGCCAAGGGACACCAGGGTGCCGGCACCTCCAGAAGCAGGAGAGGGCCCGGGACACACCGGCCTCTGACCCCACAGGAGCCAGCCCGCCCACACCTGGGGTCAGGTTCTGGCCTCCTGAGCTGGGAGAGGGGGGGAGCCCCTCAGCCTTCCCTCTCAAAGATCCCGAGGGTCCGGAGACAAGTGCTGGCCGGGACCTGGGGCTACAGGGGCCCCCAGGAGGAGAGTGGGCCCAGCGGGCACAGGGCACAGCAGCAGAGCTGGCTTACCTGCTGTCGGTTTCAGTCGGGGAGCCTTTGCCCTCTTCTGGGGTGACTGGTGCTGTGGTGGTGGTGGGGGTGGTGGGGGTGG